>JABCKC010000967.1:0-19417 GCA_013186395.1 Fusarium papillatum | reverse complement strand
CCGGCCCTTGATGGGATAACTAAGGCAGAAGAAAGTTCCATGTCGCCGAATAGGAGATAAGAGACAGGTGGAAGATCATGGCGAATTTCTGACAGTTTTTTGCTACGTCCCTATCAGTCCCTCCGTAGGCCCCGTGCGGCAAAGGTATAACTTCTCTCGATAGCCGCCTCCATACTTCCTTGCTCAAGGCTCTTTGCTTCAGGCACGGCCGCAGTGACCAGAACCGCTGACTCCACAGCTGCTCTAGATGGTTCATCCTCCTTGTTATTCATTTCCACGTCTGGGGTCATCCAAGGACTCAGACTCGATGATGTCCTGGATGCTTTGCGGCGAAAATATACCTTCCATGACCCCCTGCCACCACCCACATCTGCGTCGTCGATCGCTGATCTCCTGGCATGCGCTCCCGTTTCGTTCTTGTGTTGGGGTACGTCGCTGTGCCGTGGGTTAGGACAGCTCAGGTGCGTTTTCTGAGACACCGCCAGTGGAACGATCCTTTGTTTCCGATCCTCATTCTTCTGGTGCATTTTTAACCACGATAGCCACCCAATAAGAACGATGAGCGTTAACGGTAGTGCAATTGCCCAGTACGTCCAGAACCGCGTGTTAATTACTCGTTCCCCATCCTCGGCTGACCAGTCAAACAGGTCCATCGAGAAAAGAGTCTGAATGAGTCAGTCACGATCTAGCTGTGTGGAACAATCTCGCTGGGATGCTAACCGCGATGAACGCCCCTGGTAAGAACAGGATGCTCATGACCGCAAGAGTAAACATTGCAAAGCTATCATCCTTTGCCGTACGAGAAATATCCAGCGAAATCCTGGCCATCTCGTAATTGTTCTTGTTGTCACGTTGCGCAACGAGATTGTAAACCTACCAGCTATCAGCTAACACATTCCGTCTTTGAGTCATTCAGTTGGTAACTTACAATTTGTAACTGACTCGATGCAATCTGAGTTTCTCTTGCTATTTCAAGCAGCAGGCCGTTCTGCGTTGCTTGCAACACCTGTAGCCGTGCCTTCAAACGATTCGTCGACTTCAGCAAGGCCTCATTCATTCTAGCGTTGTCTCCCTCGCAGTGTTTTTTCACTATCGCGGAAATACATTCAAGAATACGTTCTACAAGTAATACATTTGCCTTGGTGCGCGCTTCACGCGTTGGTAGTCTCGAAATGGCGACATTCAGCGTTCGAGTCATCTGGCTGAAGCTCACCCGGGCACCCTCGTTGGCATGTTCGACATCCTAGACAAAGGGAAATAAGTCAGGATCAACTTGAACGGGCTAAATTGTATCATTTCTCTCAACGGGGGACTTACCATGACGTTATCGAATACTCCAGACCATCTGGTTCGGCTCTCAACTTCCTGGAGCTGGTTCGCGGTGCCTCTAACGCTGGCTATGTCGCCTGCGGTGAGAAGCTCGCAGAGTATTACTGGTAGTAGCATCGGATGTTGGATGTCAGCCAGGGAAGCGACTAGCTTGTGAGAAAAAGCCAATCTTTCGACGTCCTGCATCCCATGGATGAACGCATTGATTTCGTGTTGTGAGGGGTCCCAATGAATCCCCAGTGTCCAGTCCTCGTTCTGGGACAATGGAAGGCGAAAGGTGAAGCCTATGGGATCCTGTTAGAGAAGTGAGATTGAAAGTGTCCAGGAGGTCTAAACTACGTACGCGCGCCGTTCGACGGCGGGCTGGCCTTGTGTTCGATTAACATCGGTATTCCTTCGGCAGGTTAACTCCAGGGTTCGATGCGCCAGGAGAGTACCCTGTAACGACTCACCATCTAACAGCCGATGCACACTGGTAACTGGGACCTTGAGAGTGTTCAGCACGTCGCGAAGGACGGTTTCATCTTTCATTGTTACTGCCCCCTGATCAGTGGGCTGGCCGCACACACTGCTGGCGTCAGTCACGTCACGGATACAATCAAGGAAAGGGAGACTTCTTACACAAGATGAAACCCTTTAGGAGAATGTTGGATGCCCCGGAGTCCCTGGAGCCATTTTCGGAGGCCTTCGTGCCCGTCCTTCTGTTGAAACAGCTCATCTGCATTGGTAGTGTGTCGCTTTTGCTTAGTTAGCCGCGCCGTTGCAATTGACTTGGTCGGAAGTGTCTTGGGCTCTCTTACTGAGGTTTCTTTTAGGGTTAGAACAAAATTCTGCCCGTTCTCGAACACCATCTGATCGGGAAACCTGATGGTGTATTCCCTAATTTCGTCAATGGGCATTTCGTCTTGCAGCCTAGTGCCCATGAACTGCGGTTGCGGAGGCCACGTCGGCGCCCCTATAGGCTGTTGTGGAAGCCACATCGGCGCCCCTATAGACTGTTGTGGAGGCCACGTCGGCGCCCCTATAGGCTGTTGCGTAGTCCATGTCGGCGCCCCTGTAGGTGGTCGCGATGTGGCCAACAATTCCCGGAAGTCTTGAATGATCTGCATGTGGGGCTCACGAAGCTGTTGCAGGTTACTAGTGGTATGGGAGATGCGTTCACGAAGCGGCTGTAGGTCATTGGCGGTCTGGAGGAAGCGATGGACGAGCGAGAATGAGTTTTCGATCGACCTCATAATACTTTCGGCATCCGTGGACAGACCCTGAAGCTTTTGTGGTCGGATCAGCATTGCCGAGCGCTGATTCTTTGAGAGGAAACTGGTGAATAGCTTGCGTAGGTTGTCGAGCCCATCATTGATTTCTTCCAGGGTGCGAATGAATAATAGTCGCTCGTGTGATGGCAGATTGCTGTCCTGGAGGACATTTTGAACATCCTGAAGGGACTTCATCCACTGTTCCACCATAAGAAACATGGTCCGGTGTTTTCTAGTGTCACGAAGTCCTATTTTGTCCATAGTGGCTAGGATTTCTTCGCACCGAGCCTGGGCTATAGCCACAACGCCGATAGCCTCCATCGTAGCTTAGGCGGTTGAAAAACAGAATATCGGGTTTTGTGATTAGGTATGCGGTAACGCAGCTGGTGTAAGGGCGTTGTGAAGCCACTGAAACCTTTTTTCATATTAGCGGAGGCTGAATGGTGAAGCGGATGCCCAATTTCCTCTGTTGGGTTGAAATGCATGGGTGGATAAATGTACTCCCGTGCCTATGATAAACCTATTGGACGCCATTCTGTGATGTGAATCAGCCACAGCTAGAGTTGTCAGGCTGCACTAACAACAGAATGGTGAACACAAAGAGTATAGGTAGTTTGAGTACTCACCGCCACCTAGGCCTCCTTCCAAAAGGTTAATATTAACCGCTTTAAATTGCCCTGCAAGCCTCAGCTCGACCAAAGTGATATGCAGTCAGGACGGCAAAGTGCGTGCAGCGTGACGGACATCTTAGTTGTGCTTCACTTCAGCCCCGATGACCACGTGGATAGCCAAGCGCGATAAAACTCTCCGTATTGTATGGTGGAGGTTAATAAAACAAGTTATTGACGGTCAACGGGGGGAGGTTGAAGTCTAGGTAAATATGGATGGGCCAGAGAAGGCTTATGCAAATGCAGCTATCACTCAGGTCAAGGAAAAACGAGACACCAGATGAACATGTTAGCTTATTCTTCTCTAAATAGAGTTACTAAAATAAAATAAAAAAGCTCTAAAATATAACCATTATTATATTATATCTCTTTATATTTTATCATTGTACTTTTGTATAATTCTTTTATCACATTTAAGATGGCCGAGTTAATCTTATCCGCCTTCCCGTGTCTTGTTTATTCTCTTGACCGACCTGACTGTTAAGAACGAAAGAAAAGTTCAGCTTATCTGTGGGTACGTGGCAGTGCATGTTGTGTAACGACAATGTACACAGCCTGCTTCAGGTAATTGTTTGTGGCTGGATTTGGAAGACAGAGGCTCCCAAGGACGCGTCCTCGGAGCCTGACAACATGCTGCAGCCTGTACCCCTCTTTGCTCACCAACCGTCCACCAACATCATCAACACCCCAATACCGCATAGGACGATCAACGGTTTAGCATCAGAGCTATTCAAAGGGAAGAATGACAGAGGAGTCTGACACTAATATTTGGGACTCGCGGTTCGACGATGGCACCGTCACAACATCCGTCGTGGTGAATGGGTCTCGGTCTCTAACCAGTGCCAACGCCGAATCGGATGACCTCTTGCGGGATGTCATGATGATCGTCAGGAATGGACTCCCGCATGTTGCTCACGAGTTCCTACGTTTCGACAGTCATCTTGGACAGGGAACTAGCTTCGAAGTCAGCAAGGAGATCTACAGCAACCGGTTCGGAGAGCAGCCTCACTTTGTCGCCGTCAAACGTCTCGTCATGAGACGCGAGACGGACGGCCAAGAAGAGTCTGCCAGGGAATTGAGAGCAGAGTCGAGACGACTTATCAACGTCAAACGAGAGGTGCGCGTGCTCACTCATGCCAAACTCCGATCTCATCCTTGTCTCGTCTCGGCGACCGGCTGGGGATGGACTCCCCACACGGGTGGCAGCAAGAGGCCTTACCTGGTGATGAGCTACTCCATGAACGGTACTCTGAGTCACTTTTCCCAAAAAAGGAGTCTCAATCTCATCGAAAGACGATTCCTTGCTCTTGATGTGGCCATGGGAATTCGCGCACTGCACGACTGCAACATTGTTCACGGAGACATCAAGCCAGACAATGTCCTCGTCTATGACTACAGCACAAGGCTTGAGGAGCATGAGCGTCATTACCAAGCAAAGCTAGCTGACTTTGGTTCCGCCTTGTTTCAAGAAGACCCTAGCCTCCATCAGGCCATCTATCTTGGCACCCCGAAGTACAACGCTCCCGAGATCCGCGGTTTGCAAAGAGAGCAGGACGAGGATAAGGGCGATGAGTTGATTCCTCTCTTCAACCGGTTCAAGGCTGCAGATTGTTACTCGTTTGGTCTACTGCTCTGGGAAACCATTAACCGCGGCAAGTCATTCACCGAGACAGAAAATCCTCTCGGAGAACTTGAGACAATGTTTTGGGAGAAAGAAAACGCCATTTTGGACAAGGCGACAGAGTTCTTCAAGAACTGGAAAACTACCTTGGAGGTTCTTGATAAGGAGGAATCTCAATCGAGAATCGGAGTGTTTCCATCGAATCCAACCCGTTTGGAGATGCAAGGGGTGTTAAATGAGCGTCGTTTCCATCTTGATCCCATTGATGCACCACCAGATGAGGAATCACTGGAAGCCTTGAGAAACACGGTGTCGCTGTGCTTGCAGGATAGCATTTGGAATCGAGGTAACATGCACCAAATCGTCGAGGCTCTTGCCAAGGGAGTAAGGTAAACATCGCCCTTCTTCTCAACCAACTTGCACATATTGACAGTTTACCCAAAGCGATATACTTCCTCCAGGGGCAAGCACGACATTGAAGGTTCTGCCTCAGACTAGACAACTTAACGGCTCTAGTCCGTATCTCCTACCCGGTTACGAGACTATCAGGAGAATCACACCAGATGAAGCCCAGACTGCTAGACTCTTGCGTCTCGAAAAGACCGAGAATCTCCGCGTCGTGCCAATGGATGCCCCTGCCGACCCTTCCCTCCAGGTTGCAAGGCTGCCGCCAGTGAAGCGCGTTGGGACGT
Source organism: Fusarium papillatum (assembly GCA_013186395.1). Lineage (NCBI taxonomy): Eukaryota > Fungi > Ascomycota > Sordariomycetes > Hypocreales > Nectriaceae > Fusarium > Fusarium papillatum. The sequence continues at coordinate 13,854 of JABCKC010000967.1, read as the reverse complement.
TGATCCTGACGCCACAGGCTCATTGCTATGGATCAGAAGACATGTTTCGAGTGAGTATATCATGTATGTCCATACAGCGGGTGCTGACACTTTATCAGGCCTCTATTAACAGGCAGCCCCCTTGGGAGAACCAGTCCGCAGCATTTGAGTTTCTCCAGCACGCGATCAAGACCGAGAAGGATCAGGATAGAACAGCCCAGGCTTACTTGCAGCTGGCAATTATGTACCTGATTGGATACGGAGTTGCCGATGACAGTTCGAAAGCACTGCAGCATCTTGAACTCGCAAGCAAACACAACGAGGTTGCTAGAGCGATCTTTGAGAGAGTCCATCCGGCCTTGGCTCCTGAACATGACCACGAAAACAGGACAGAAGATGAGTTCGGGCATATCACCTACAGGAACCCAGACATGTTTCTTGATGGGGCTATTGAGCGAAGTGGTGAAGCAGATGAGCAGTTCTTAACCCTCGGCCCTATCAAGATCCAGTCATTTGACATCTTCTCCAGATTGGTCAAAAAGGGCAAAAAGTATGAACCTCCTGAGCTATCCGACGCATTCACAGATGCTTGCAGAGATGGCCACCTAGACGCCGCCATGCTACTAGCTCAACACTGCACCGACATCTATACCATCGACACGGAAAAGCCCAACCCGTTTCATTGGTTGATAATGTTTAGCCAAGAGGACGCTATCAAGGTGCTCGAGACTGTTGCGTCCTCCCACACGAAGGAGATGGAGAAGAAATTCCACTTGAAGAACATACGCTCCTTGTTGAATTGTGAGCACGACTCGACTGTGTTGCTCCCACATCGTTGTCTTGAACTTCGAGGTACACCGCTTCACTGGGCTATCATGGCGGGCTACAAGGACCTTGTCGAGGCTTTTCTTCGTCTTGGGGCTGATGTTAACAAGAGAACGAATTCACGAACGACGCAGCATCAGGATGGCTACCGAGAGCATCATCCAAGCTTCAGTCCACTCGATGTTGCAGTGGCGTGTCATTTCCCGCACATTGTCAAACTGCTTCTCGATCACGGCTCTGAGGTTCATGGGAGAGACTTCCACTGGTCGTTTTCTTCATTTCACATGCTTGGATATCACACACTCCCCTTCGCTAGGTACATGTATCATGGCAAGAATTACCGTATTGCTCTACGTGAGACAATTCATATCCTCAAGGATGCAGGCATGGATATCAATGGTCTCGACTCTGAGGGCCAGACGCCGCTCCTGGTTGCAGTCAAGAACATGGATCTTGAACCCTATATCCTTGAGGAGTTGCTGTCAGCTGGAGCCACGACCGGGCCTATGGACGATGCGAAAGAAGGCAACGTAGTCACATCGGCTATCATTTGCTGTGGACACCGGCGTTTCTCGGCCTGGAAGATACCTCATCTTCTCCCGCTAGTTCGAGACATCAATTCCTCCAGTTCAGGCGAGAGAAGTCTCAACGCACTGCAATACTGCGCTTTCTTCGATGCAGCACGGGCTGCCGACGAGTTGCTCCGTTGGCCACAAACCGACATCGACGCTGTGGATGCTTCAGGCGACATGACGGCCATGTCTCTAGCGGCACAGAGAGGTTCTTTGGATGTCCTGGACCTACTGATTAAGAATGGTGCCGACATCCATAAAGGGAGGCCAATAGGCAAGGCCATCTGCTTTGGCCACATTCAGGCAGCCAAGATACTACTTGACGCTGGGGTTGGCATTCAATTCCTCCTGGGCAGTGGATCTGAGATGACCGTTCTGAAGTATGCGGTTTGCAAGGGCTCCGAAAGACCATCCTATGTCAGAAAATGTCTGGCACTCTGCCCTCAGCTTCGAGAGAAACATGTTCTTGATTACCAAGACGATAGCCTGGCCCGCTGGACCGCTCTCCACTTTGCCACATACTTTGGAGACGTTCAAGGTGTCAGAGCCCTTCTCGACGCAGGCGCGGACACCCACAAGATCTCGGCTGTCGACGAGACCCCCCTCGAACTGGCGGCCCTGACCCTCGAAGAATTCACACACCCTGACTCAAAGGCATTCGTTCGTCAAGACCACCCGAGCATCCAGAGGGACATTCAAGCATTGGACGGAACAACGTATGACTACTATGAAAGGGTCAAACGACTAGAGATGGGAATGGTGGACCGCCTGGACGAAGTCATGAATCTCCTCCGAGAGGCCGAACTGACCCAATACCCTGGAGGATTTGATTCGCGACCGAAACGAAAGATTGTGAGGGAGCCCAGGGTGGGACAGTTTTGGGAGCCGGAGCCGACGAGGTCGCGAGACGAGTCCTTTGCCATGCTCTACAGTGATATTTTAAGTCCTCAAAGGCTTCAAGAGCTTGGTTTTGTGTCTCAAAGATAACTTCGTATCTATTTTTACTAGTTTGGCAAGCTTCCTACAAAGACCACCATAACCGCGCAGTACGCCGCCGTCGCCGAAAAGATTTCATAGTTGCGAGACGATGTCAACCAGCAGAGAGAAGAAGAGAAGACGCCAGTGAAAGCGGCAATAACCCACAGTCTCGTCGGGACTGCTTTGACAGCGTATAGTATTCCAATGGGGACCACGAGTGTGGCCACGGCGAAGAGAGTGGTCAACGCTCGTGAGACGACTACTACTTTGGATTGTTTGATGAATTGGATCTGTGGATCCTCTGATTTTGGGTTTGAGTCCTGATTAAACCATTAACGTTATATCCTTAGAGAATAAGAGAATATCTGAAAGGAAAATTCCGTCTGTGGGGTCGTGAAAGCGATACTAACCTTGCACAAGTTGGACACACCGGCGTATCTCCCAAGAAAGGTCTCCAGACCTCCCTTTTCCACAGAATGCTTGGCCCGTCTAAGATCACTCCAGTCATTGAGGAAGGTTGACTCTGCAAAAGCCACCGGCTTCTTCCCGTCCATCCAGTTTGCCACACTCTTGATCTCCGGTTCTTCTGGCTCGGGGCGCTCTAAATGAGTGTAGAATGCGGCTAGTAATGCGTCTATATAGTCTTAGTCGATGAATCAAGAGGATAAGCCTTTTAGTTCCGCTTGCTTACCGTACTCCTTAAGCTTCTCTTCTATCTCCCCCAATAGTTCCTGTCGTTCTTTGTTCGTTTCGCGGCGTCTATTCGTTGTAAGGAGATAGGGATTCGTTTGGCTTTGTGATAGGTCAAGCGCATCCAATCTCTGCTCAAGCTCTATCAAGTCGTCTTGTTTGTGCAGTAGAACGCGCGTGTGTAAACGTGTGAAGCATCGGAATATTGTGAAATCTGGGTCGCTGCTAAGGAATGCTGATAACGAAGGATAACCACGAGGAAAAGATTCAACTGAAAGAAACGTTAGGACGAGAACTATCATAGGAATAGCCTCTGCGAACTGTGTGGAATACGTACTTTGTGGCGGATTTGCAGCAAAGGATGGCCCAGGAATATCGTGCTGTGATTGATATCTTGTAATTGCTATTCGAATGTCAGACCTGTCAAGGCTATCACAACCACTTACCAGAGAGAAAGCGAGCTAAAATTTGTGATGTGTTCCTTACGTCTTTGTCTGCTAACAAATTGTTGCTGCTGTATCGCAGAAGCCGTCGCACCAGTCGAGGCTCCTGATGCTGTCGATGCTGTCGTTGCCGTCATGTCGTCTAACAATCTTAAGAGCTTGCCAAGGAGAGAATCAACGGCCTGATATTCTTCTTTGAGCGATAAGATGTAATTTCCACTGTCAGACTCTTCACCGTAACCCCGAGTCTTTAAGCAATAGCTCAGCCATCGCTAGGTACGCCTGATCTCTGTGAAATGTGCAGATTTCAAGGCCCCCCTCACCCATGCACTGCATCCCATTGGTGCCTCAGACCCAGCGGCCTCCATAACCCAGGCCACAGAAGCCTGGCTGCGCCCCCCTGGCCTGCAGCAAATCAATAGCTTGGCACCCGCAGACTGCTCTCGGGTACCGCCACCGGATGCCTCTGACCATTATCCAATCGCTTCAGTTGGTACGTGGCATTCTCAAAGTCGTTAGAGACGATCTTGTAGGGGCCTGCTGGCTGCTGTTGCCCTGCGATCTGGAGGTAGACGGTCTCGCCGACTTGGTAGAGTGGCTCACGGGGCCACTACAGGGGGTGTTCAGCTAGGGTCAGTCACAGATCTCTAACCTTTATTGCCTCACTTACGTCGGCTTTGTTTCCGTATTGTTCGACGCGAGAGCGATAGCGTCCTTTCGCGTTCTCCGAGAAGCCTATCTGAGGCTGAGTGTGTGTCAGCTAGAAAGAAATTGTAGGAAGTAGAGTATTATTTGCCTCTTCGTCTTCTGAGGAATCCTCAGGCCTCGTTCGGCGACGTGGGTTATCAGGCTCCGACATGATAACGAAATCTTGGACTGTACAAAACACTGAGAAAGGCGACAGCCTTGAGAATAGGACTTTGGACGAATTACCGCGGGCTATATACTTGCGGGGTCACTGTTCACCAGGCTGTGATCGGGCAATCTCGCCGGCTGGCGATAACCCTTCCCGACTGAGAGAAGAGGAAACAACAATTCACCCGCCCCCGCGTGATAGGGCCTCGTTCAGATGTGTGTTACACAGCATAGCAAATACGTTTATCCGGCAGCTCAGCTGATGCGCCTCCTCAAGTCCGGCTTTTTTCCCCCTCAGTTCGAATTCTTCTCATGCATGTCGATGGTGTTTCCTGAAAGCCGGTCAAATGGCTGATGCCGACCTTGTCCAATCGTTCAACAGCGGCATTCAGCCAGGCTTACATATTGCATACACCCAAGTTCACGTCTTACTCATACACTGGGACGTGAATGATCTTGATGGTGTGGAAGAGGAAGTTCAAAGGCTCCGGGATGTGTTTCAAGCAAAGTACAATTACAACAGTGTCATCTTTCGCATTCCGACTGACAAGTCGTGTCGCATACGGCTCAATAAGGAGATTCTCGGTTTCGTTGAGAACCAATCTCAGCGAGATGGTTTAATAATTGTCTATTATGCTGGTCACTGTGGTCCCGGGGATCACGGCCAAGCCGAGTGGGCGGCATTCGAGGATCAGAAGCAACCCAAGCTCTCGTGGAATGAAGGACAACAGCTACTTTTCTCAGCACCAGGAGACGTCCTTCTCATCCTAGACTGTTGTAATGCATCACTCATTGCTTTGGGTTCCAAGGATGAGGGGAGTCGCTTCGAGCTAATTGCTGCTTCGGCCAAGGATGGCAAAACGCCTGTGCCAGGGACAAAGTCTTTTACAACCACCCTTACCAAGTTACTCAAACTGCACGCTGACGAAGGCATCTCGTCTGAGAATCTGTCTTCCGAGTTGAGAGAGCATAGAAAAATCACCGGTATGTATCCGTGACCAATCTCCTCATTGAATAAGCGCTCACATTTGAGATTGCTAGAAACGCCCGTCTTTCACAACTTCGTACGGAAATCTCCAACAAGCATTCGACTGCAACGTCTGAATGAGGAAAATGGGTTCATGCAGAAACCTTCTAGTTACCTCTGGTTCAGAGTGTCTCTCTCAGGAGACGTGACGGGCACTCAAATTGCCGAGTGGCTGAAGAGCGCCCCTCCAAAGCATGCCACCGCCGTCAGAATTGAGGCTATTGTTAGCCGCGCCCGTCGGATCCAAGAGGCGTTTCCCAAGGGCTCAGTATTCCAAGAGCTGTCTCAGGCAGCCAGGGAAGAGATTGAACGTCGCATGCGAGGGTTGGACACCGTCATGGCTGCCGCTGCCCAGTACGCCAAGGAATCTACGACCATTCCGGCCAGCGAGAAAGCGGATGCTATTCATCGATCGTTTGATGAGATAGAGGAGACCGTGTCCACCGTCTGCACTGCTATTGAGACTCCTTTGCTGCTAGAGGATACAGCCACCAGAGACCCAAACAGCCCCCAAGACATGGCCGCCGACGGCAAAACTCCTCCACTTCTCGCAGCCGCCGATGTGGGAGCCGCACTCGACCTCCGTCAAGCAATTCTCAACGAAGAAGCATGTCTCTACACGGTTGAGATTAGCTACAAAACGATCATGTTCAAAACGGCCAAAAGCCGAGGAGGCCCTAGCAGCACATTCAACCACAGCCGGTTCAAGTATGGCACGCTAGCCGGCCAGCCTGTCATCATGGAGACGTACGAGTACAAGGAGGCAAAGGACTTTAGTGGTCAACCACAACCACAGACGCTCCACCAAGCGCGCCGGATCACTGGGCTACTCCGTCACCCTAAGCGTACAGGGTTTCACATCTTGCCTTGCGCAGGCTTCTTTTGGAACCGCGGTACCAGAAACGAGATGGGCCTCGTGTTCAACTTGCCTCCAACGTTTGAGCGCAGTGACGGTAGTGGTGTTGAGACTCTTCTTGAGCTGTACAAGATACATAAGCTCGTTCCTCTTGGATATAGGATTCACCTTGCATGGGCGATGACGGCTGCCATTGAACACTTTCATCGTGTGGGATGGGTACACAAGAGCATTCGGAGTAACAACATTGCATTTGTAGCCATGCCGAAGATATCGTTGACTCGAGAGTCATCAGACGGGGAGGATGAGAACTCAAGCTCGCCTAATCTTGGTGGTTTCGATCTCAGCAATCCCTTACTCTTCGGGTTCGAATATTCTCGTGCTGGCGACGCAGCCACCTACTTGGAAGAGGATCACTCCCGAGCAAACAATCTCTACCGAGTCCCAGAGCGATGGAACAAGCCAGCAGCGCGATTCAAGAAGAGTCACGACGTATACTCGCTAGGTGTAGTCTTGTTTGAGATTGCGCTGTGGAAAGACGTTGAGTCGGCCCTCAAGTCTTTCAAGTATGACCCGAACGAAATCGCCCCATCCAAGGTGACCCAGGTTTTGAAGGACAAGTGCATCAAATCGTTGCCACATCAAGTGGGTGCAGTTTTTGCACGTTGTATTTTGACTTGTCTGGACTTTGAGACAAGGACTAAAGGCTTGAGCGAGTACGAGACCCAAAGATATTTTCAGAAGAACATTGTTGAGCCGATGGGAAGGGCAGTGAGAAGGATCTAAAGTGGATAGACAGGATCAGTTACGGTATACAAAAAATAACAAGATCCTATGGTCTTCCTTGCTTTCTAGCATATTTTAGCGGTGCCCCCTAGAAACCTCGCGGAGTGGACACATCTAACTATTCACCAAGGCCCTTCAAGGCATTCTCATATATTCAGCGAAACAGTTGAAGAGGCGGTAGTGCCACGCACTATCCTCCAAGAAACTCACATAGATACCCCCTCTGTATTCAAACCACCCGTCACCCTCTCATAGTCATCCATTCACCAGTCATTGGATCATAGTGAAGATCATAAAAGACTTCTTTCCCCTCGCCGCCCTGCACCTGGTAATCCACAACCAAATTCGGCTCATTGTAATGACCCATGAACTCAAGTTCAAACGTGAGGTCTGTTCCAGGGCTCAAGGCAGTCCGGAAGGTGAACGTGAACGGTTCAGATCGAAGAACTCGCCGGTTATACGCGAGCTTGACGGATTGGAGATACGACACAGGTGTGCCGTCAACATCGACCCCGCTGAGCGTCAGCGATTGGCGATCATTATCATCAGTCTGTGCCGTGATGGTCAATCTTCGTTTGAGAATAAACGTGGGAATTGGCAGTTCTAGACCCTGCATCACCCGCGTCATCAGGTTGTCGGCCTCAGAGTAGACGCGCATCTCTGAGATACGATCAAACGGCGTGTTTTGAAGGTTGCAGATGACGAGCCTAGCCTTTCGACTCCTGCCACAGATCTGTGGAATCCCACTAGCCGGAGTGACTGTTAGAGAGGAACCAAGAACGAGGCACAAGTCAGCCTTTTCAGCATGATCAGTCGCCAGCTGAAAAGCATCGGCAGGTAAATCCTCGCCAAAGTTGATGATGCTATCGTGAAGCAGTCCTCCGCAGCGGGTGCATGTTCGGCCAGTTCGATGATCGCGGACGGTTTTCTCGTAGGTTGCGACTGCTCGAAAGTCTAGGGGTGTTAGCACAAGAATGACATCAAGGAACTATGCATACCGCGGATATAGTCTTTGCCACAATCTTTACAATATTCTCGATTACTATTACCATGAAGCTCTGAGATCATGTCCTGAAAATAGTTAGGTGAGTACATTGCAGTCTTTATCCTTGGATGGCCATGCTTACCGGCCTAATACCACTTCTGCGATGTAGTCCATCACAGTTCTGACTAACGAGATACTTCAAAATGCCTTGATTCTGTAGTTCCAGCAGCGCCATGTGGCTTGGTGTTGGGATCGCCTGAAGAGTGCTCACGGCTTTGGTGGTTCGCGCTCTCCCCTGGGCTCTGAGTGTCCAGGCACCTTCAGGGCCACGAAAGTCGGGAATGCCTATGTTTTTCATATCAGTCAAGCTATTTCTATGTGGTAGTGGACGGAGTAGCTCACCTGCTGATGTTGACACTCCTGCGCCCGTAAAAACGATAAAGTGCTTGCTCTTCTTGATGAGTTCAACAAGCTTCGATGCTTGCTGGTCGATCACCTCAGGGGGATCTCGGCGCTCGGGTAGTGGAACTTTAGGTGCAGTAGAAGCCATATTGACTGTATCTATGATGCCACAGACTCTGATAATGTTGCGGTGAAAGGTGTAAACATGACGCTTACGCCCAGGGGTCGCGTGTCAAACCCTGGACGTTGATTTTAGCTCTTTCTTTTAGGCAGCAACCCCGCTATAACGTTAACAGTAAGACGACGTCCGGTTGAGCCCGCAAGGATGGTCAGGATGATTGGATCAGAGTCTTGGTCTCGTGATTTATATGGTGACTTGTACGCGAGAATCCTACTCTATTTCGGGGTTCAATGACTATGAGGCTATCAAGTGAACCCAGGCAAACTACCGATATGTGTCTCTAAGCCGCGACCAACCCATGATCTAGAAATACATAAACAATCCGATTAACCAAGAGCAGTGATTGATCAGCTCAACCCTGAAGAAGAGAAAAACTTATGAAACTCATAAAGGGACATTGCGAAGATGCGCCAACTATGACGCCCTCTCAAACTTCACCTTGGCCTCTGGAAGCTCAAAGCCAACAACGCTCCCATCCTTATCCAGAAGAAAGACAACACTCTCCTCAACGCCGGCGACCGCGCCAACTTCCTGCCAGGTGATGCAAGTTGGTGTGCCCATATCGATAGGCGCGCTTCTGTCCTGGAACACAGCGACAAACTGTTGCTTGGTCTCGTCCTGAACGTTGGTAGGATAGATTCTAAAGTCCAAGTCGGAAACGTTGATACCAAGCTTCTTAGCTGTCTCAGCCCTGACATCCACCTCGCCAATGGTGAGGTTCTGGATCTCCAGGCCTGGGCCGTTGTCAGTGATGTTGAGAACAGCTGCACCGCCATCACTAGACTTGTAGCTGCCGGCATAGCGTTGTGCCAACTCCTTTGCAGCGAAAACTTGCATGTAGCCAAGAGACTCGCTAACAATGTCGGCGTAAACATTGAGGTCAAGCTTGCGATCCTCAACAGTGCTATCGTGCGCAAGAATGGCAAAACCAGCGTTGAAGTCGGCGGTGAGACCAAAGTAGCTAGCATACTGTCCGATAGTACCACTCTTGGTCAAGACATCAAGGACGGGCGAGATAGCAGTTGATCCTGCACGGTAGACTTCCCAAGGGCGGCCAACGCCGTTGCGCAGGTTGGATGTGTCCATGTTGGGGTGGAGCCATCGTCGAGTGATTGCAGGAGACAGAAGCTTGGAAGATAGGATGGAATGGCCGGCACGAGCAAGGTCCTCGATCGAGCTGACGAGAGACAAGGCACTGAAACAGATTAGCGAGAGGATCTTTAAAGTCAAAGTCACATTTTTTCTTACCCAGGCTCTCCGATTTGAGAAGTGTTCAGCCCCTCAATGGCAAACACGTCCGTGTCTTCAGGGGACAGCAGACCGCTAGACTTCATGTCCAGAGGTTGCAGCAGAACATCATCAAGAACTGAACCCCAAGAGCTTTGCTTTCTTCCATGTCGAGTTTGTCTCTCCATGGCGAAGGCGAGGAGCTGGAAGGCAGCGTACGACACAACGGGGGTTGTATCGGGGAGGAAGACAGGAGACTTCTTTGCAAAATCGCTGACGAAGGCTGCAATTATCAGCATTAAGTTTTATTATGTCATATTTCCGCCAATACTCACATGCGTAATCACAGGTCTCGCCAATGGCGCAAGCTTGGGCTGGTTATGCTGTTAGTGCATGTCTTCAGGCATCGATCATTTTGACTCACATTGACGACTGAGTCCAGACATCTGGCCAGCCAAAGATCCGATAGTGACCTCTTTCCAAGGCACTGTCAGCGATCCCTTGACTTTAGCCAACTCTGGCAGATACTTGGTGATAGGAGTCTCCCAATTGTCGCCATTCTTTGCCAGCCACGCGTACACAGTGAACACCATGGTCAAATCGCCGACAGGAAACTTTGTCGTCGAAGTGAGGTTGGTCTTTGTCGCAGCTTGATCCTCGGGAGAGGTGTAATGGTACTCGAAAAAGACGGGATCATCACGAAGCGACTCGGCACCTCCAAAGAGAACCACAGAGAAGGAGGTGGTGTTTGCCGAGATAGGTCCATAGTCCTCGCTTCCACCATTCTTGATGAGATCATCAAAAACTCCAGCAAACTTGGATTGAAGCTGAGCAAATGTCTTGGAAGACTTGTCGATGGTTGGAGGAGGGTAGTATGCGCCCATGAGAGGGCAAGCCGAAAAGGCAATGTCGTCGTCATTTTGCTGCGCAGATACTGTGGTGGTGAATCCGCCCAAGACGGATGCGGCAGCTGCCAAGGGAATAAACGAATGCATTATGATGAAGATTGAGGGCGATTGGAGAAAAGGAAAAAGGGATATGAAGATGAGATGAAGAGGAGATGGTGAGGATGAGGATATTGAGCCATTGGTGGTTTAACGGTGGTGTCTTATTATACATGTTGAGCAGACTGGAGCTTCGGCGCCCACGGAGAAGATTTCGACGCTTGGATGAGGCTTAGAAGCCGAAATTAGCAGATTGACGATCAATCCTTCAATAAACCAAGGATTACACGGCATTTACTCGTAAAACGTCGATTTGGGTGTGAACCTCTTAGTCCGTACGTTAGTCCGTATCTTACACCGTATCTTAGTCCGACTCGGTGTAAGAGTTGCGGGTCGCGGTTTTAAGTCTTATCATTTTTATCCCGTATCTAAAGCCGTTACACTCAAGGAAATCTATCTGGAAGACCGAAATTACCAGGCATGTCGACAGGGTCCGTAAAGAGAAAGGTGCTAATGTCGAAATCTCCGCCCTGGTACCAACCCCCTCCCCAAGGACTGACATCCGGATAAGCTGACAAGTTAGCAACAGGCATGCTCTCGGCCTCCACTACCGCCACATTGGGTTGATTCACAGCCTGTGGGCTGGGTGTAGTGGTGATTGCAAGGTCATCGCCAGCCTGATGGTGATACCACAGTTCGAGACGAAGGACTCGATCGGCCAAACCTTCAAACGGGTGTCTTTCAGCACCTTTCTCAGAGCCAGCCGCTGTCCTTAAGCGGAGTATAATCTGTCGAAGTGTATGCGGCATATCCAAGAACCGACGAAGATGTCCGGTTGACCCGGAGATGGCTCCTCTGATAGCAATCAGATCAAGACGGACAGCTAGAGATAGACCGCAATAGATCATGATCCAGCCCATGTTTGACATTGCCATTTCTTCTCCGTGTGGTAGAACTAGTACGACGCTGATCAAGGAGCGAGCCGCTGACATGCTTGCAGAAAGCCAGTCTATATGGGAAGCTTGGCCTTCTGGTGGGTTCTGGTTTTGTTGAAACTTGTCAAGGCCAAAGGGAGTTCCTCGGGGTGACGCCTGGCTGAGGAGCAGCTCCAGCATGTGAAGTTGCAAGAGTAATGGCGCTATCAACGTGTCAGGTATGTACACGGGGTATTGAGAGAATAATATGCTTTAGAGAACTTACGACTATCGCTGAGGGGAAAGGGCAACGTTGCTTTGATCTCAGCACACTCTTGAGCAATCCTTTGAGTCTCCTCCCAGAAAGGCGAAAGGTCCTGAACAGCAGAAGGCTTGCTGACGATGTCATCGACCCTCTCAATAAGAGTCTGCACACGGATGATAAAGACAAGATACTTGTCAGTCTGGTGCTGGTTGAGTAGGCCGAGATGTTCGCAGCATCTGGAGATATATGGTGAATAAGACATGTGCCGTGACTTCTGGAGCACAATAGAGGAACTATAGGAGGTGTTAGTAGAGATTATGAGCCTAGCTAGGTCGACTCACGTAGATGATAGGTAATATGCACCTGCAAGAGCACGCATCTCGGGTGGACCCCAGTCAGGTTCGTTCCTATCCTTGCCGCCGCCCACGTCCCATAGCTCTGGTCTCCTAGGTCTATCAAGGCGCATATCGCTAATGATACTTGTAGCGAGATGCAGATGCTGCGTGTATCTCTTTGGTCGAGGTTGGTAATGTGCCCTAAAACCAAAGTTCAGCAAGGTCACTGTCTTTGATGAGACTGGTAGCATACCAAGCAAGATGTATAAGAAGGCCATGCAATAGGTCAAGGTCATTGAACTTCCCGCTGACCATTTTCATAGCCACAACTTGATTGAATAGTTCACCAAGTGCTTTTTGACGCTTTGTATCCGCATGCGAGGCAGCAGCAAGCGCAGCCAGACAGGCACACGGTCGATACGAGTTGGTTATGCTAACCGAGATATCCTTTGGGAACACGACAAACGGGAAGTAAGGTATCATCCTCGATCGAAAATAGTCAAGAAGTTTTTCACCATCTTCCAAAGATAGGATCCCTCGCTGAAAAGGATCAAGTGAAGCATCTTTGTTAAAGATGTCACCAGGGTTCGCAGCTGAGGCTGGAGCACCCGAGTTTGACGGTGATTTAGAGTCTCTCTTAGACTTCGACCTCAATTCCAGTCTAGGACAAGAAAATCAATTAGCAAGACTTCAACAATCTTTTTTTTCCCCCTTCTTCACGGTTCTCACCTGTGACGACTAGTGTTACGCGGCCGACGCCGGGCCGGGTTAAACACGCATGTCTTGCCAAGCCGAAGACACCGATCACAAAGATCAGAATCTTGAGTCTTGTCACACTTGATCTTTAGGTTAAAACATGTCTGACATGTTTTGAGCAACGTTACCGATGCCTGATTCTCATTTGACGCGCTCATGGTGGGTTTGGTGAGAGTAAGAATGAGCTTAGAGGCCTGTTAGTTAACGCGACTTAGCTTGGCAATGGTCACGTGGGTCTTGATAATACTAAGAACCCCTTGCTTATCGAGGTAGGATTCGGCGGATATAAGCAACCACCACCATAAACTATACCTGAAAATACATTGCTCAGCGGTGACATGTAATTATCAAAAATTGGGGAGCTATTTCACTCCCAGCGTGCTATCCCGGCAATGGAGTCATCACAGCGATGATGCCGTACAATAAAATAGACAACGAGCCCCCCTGTTTTTGGGTGGCGTAAAGGCCTATTTTCCGCCCCACAGATGAAAAGGAACATATAGAAAGTGGCACTGTTTCTTCATAAAAGTGAAACAAGAAGACGGGGAATCTGTGTGACTAAATGTTTCTATAACTAGTAGAGTTTAGTATATCGAAAGTTAATTAAGTCTTATATCAACGATCTTTATCATCGGGTATCCCGACTTTAACTATAACAAAGAACACATTTCCAACACATCATAGCATCATATCCCAATGCTAACACAGTGGCCTTTTTGTAGCCTTCTTGCTGCCTGCGGCAAAAGACTCATACCTATATGCATAATGAAAAGTTATACCTTTCAAGGGGTATTTAACTGCTCTGATCTCCCTCCAGTGCAGCTTATCTCAAGT
>JABCKC010000960.1:0-10703 GCA_013186395.1 Fusarium papillatum | reverse complement strand
GGTGGTTACGAACGTGAGCGATACGACCGTCAAGGCGACCGCGACGCCCCACGAACCCGAGAGCCAGCTGCCAGCGCTGGAGCTGCTGGCTACAGCGAGTCTACCTCTCGTTCCGAGACGCGCGACGCCTATGGAGGTTCGAGCTACTGAGTGCTGCCTTCTATGTATCCGCTAATCCTGCCAGGCGCCCCCGACCGCAACATCCAGTGATCGCATCACCGGCCTTTACTATTGCCTGACTGACCGATCAGTCGTCGGAGTTACGACTCCTCTCTTTACCTCTCCTAACCTCCCTGTTTTGCTCGTGCGCTTTCTTCTGTTTCACTGTTTTTTCGTTTTTCTTTTCCTTCCATGGACGACAGCAGATCTAAAATCAAGCTCTGCTTACACAGGAGTTTCGTGTGATTGCGACAGTTAAGGGATTGGAATCAAAAAATGGGTACTCGGCCTGCGTCACTTGAGTTTCTTGTTGCTGGTCAGTCTTGCGGCGACGAGGTCACAGAAGGACCACATTTGGCAGCTTCCGGATCATTGCAAAATCAAACACTTCATCAGTCATCCATCGCGTCTATCGACGACTACTTGATAGCATTGGCAGCACAGCATCAACCAGATGTCGACGTCGGCCTCATCGGTGAATCCCGTGGATCTATAAACACAACATACATCGAATGCGGTTTCCGTTACTCGCAGCCCCCCGTGCCGTCTTCAAAACACACAAGAATGGGCTCTGCGGGTCGTCGCGACGGCGCAACTCTGAGCGGGCTCTGGCTCTGGATGCTGCCCTGCTCGCCTTGACTGACATCCTCTTTCTGTCTCAGACATACCCGTAAATATGTCGCCCATCGCCAATCAATCACCTATCGCTGTAATCAACTTGACGCCATGCAACCTTAAAATACCTTTGAACAACGCCATAGCTGGAGTCATTCGTCGGTGAGGGTAAAATGCGAAGCAGGCAAGTTCGCTATTGTTATGCTCGTGGGCTTCTCAGCAACTCTACGTCACCGAGGCCCGCGGAAGCATTCCTGCGCTGGATCTTGACATACACCGGACCCCTTTGAAGCATCTGATTGAGATGCAGCTGGAAAAAAAATGTCAATTGGTAAGGTCTGCAGGCCAGGGACTTTACTGACTTTGGTGGCAGGGAGAATCCCTTGACAGCGAAGCCGAAACAGTGCGACCCTTCTACGATTCACTGCATGTGGTGGATTTGGACATGGCGATTACTAGGCTGGTTCGTTGGGCATTTCTTCACCCCTTTCACTCAGAGGAAGTCGTGGTAGGCTTTGCTTCCTGAATTAGGCGGCGTTATGTACTTCTACCTGCTGTTGTCTTGAGTGTTCGGTTGCAGTAGCTGTAAACCTGCACGGTGAATTGCTGCATCAAGTGATGCAATCAGACGCCGGGATCCCTTGCCTAATAGTAGTTCCATATCAAGATAATCTTTATTAAATGCGACTGAGCTGCCAGAGTCTTATGGAAGCCAGACTGGCCCTTTCTTTCATCCGTGCGCCTCTTATTCTTTAATCGAAGCAGGAGGCAACACAGTGATGTGGTTTGGGCTTGTAAATAACGTTGTCATAATGTTATTGATCAGAGCTACTACCATCGAGGCACGCATCATTTTGCTTGTTCGTTTCCATGTATGCCCGGACACAACATGCCTGGGCTACTGTCACCATGTGAAGCTGAGCCTACTTCAACACAAGGTCACCACTCATAGAGAGCTGCGCTACATACGGGTGCCAAACGCAAGTGGAATAGACAGTGACAACCACCCTTGACATTAAGCCGCCTTTTTGTACATTTAATTACCTTGGAACTCATAGATCATTACATCTCTTTGCTATGAAGGCAAATGCCTTCCACAGTCACGCCTTGAGGTTTCGGGCGCTGGTTCTACCTTGAGCTTCCGCCGCCTTCAAGCCACTACTATGCTCATCACCAGAAGAGCATGCCTGTCTGTCACTCTGCCCGGTTATTGCTGGCTACTCCCAGACCGAGTTGGATTGGCTCCAAGAAGCCACCCAACACCAGAAACAAGAGTGCCTGTGGCAGCCTCTCTTAACTGGTCTCGCTTTCTCAAACGGTTATGATCGTGGCCTTCCGTATCCGACGTCTCATGCTCTGGTGCTGTTTTGTCCGAAGTAAAGGAACTCTGTAGAGAGCCCTGCAAGCTGGACAACGATGTAAAGTTTCTCTGTGCAACTCGGGCTGTAGCCCTTGAAAGATCAAAGAGAGACATTGGTGCTTCCTCAGCCTGACGAGCGGTCGCACTGGCAGTGATGTTCCGGGGAGGGTAGGCCTTGTCGGGATCTGGTGTATGAAATGCCCCCGGGAGGCCAGATAGATCGCCGGCAGCATTCCACGCATCCTCCTTGGCGGCCTCTTCTTTGATGGCCGCGTCTAGCTGCTCTTCACAGCGACGGAAGGTTTTCAGTACTTCTTGGAGCTGAGGAGGAGGCGCAATACGTAGAGCAGTAGCCAGGCATTCAATGCGCTGTTCAAGATGGCGGATCTCAGGGTTCCCGCTCGCCGTTCCAAGATGGGTTGGTTTCTGTGACCTATCGGTGCGAACATATTTTCCAGCATCTAGTGCTGCCTTCCATGACCATTCGTCGCTGAGGATGGAAGACTGAAATTCGTGCTCGCTAGCATGTGTGACTCCAAGTCGACTGACTACATATGAATATGCTGTTTCGAAGTCATCCTCATGTAGAGCGGCCTCTATGCACATGGCAACAATGCGCTTTTCGACCATTGATCGAACGAGATCCTGGCCATCAGGTGTTGATGACGGTTTCCCTCGGATGGTGTATGTAGGCAGGCCGGCATTGACCATGTTGTTGCCAAGCTCGACAAACTCTTGTAGCCGGGTATATGCTTTGGGGTTCTGCTCTAAAACCTTTCCAATGATGGAAACTGGATCTGAGTGCACCCTGAGCACAACTGGACTGAAGGGTTCGCCTTGTTTAAGCACAAGGCGGTAATCACTTAGGGCATGTGTAGCCCTGAGCAATGCCTCGATCCGTTGTCTCGCCTGATGAGTCTTGTCTATCGTCTTGGGAAACGCGCTGATACTGTTTCTGCTGTTAGCACCATTCTACTTTATAGTACTGTACGGCTTACATCTCATTACACTTCTTTAAACCCCCTCTCGTCCGATTGGGATTGGACGCATTGTCAAAGGCTCCAAGAGCAGAGTTTTGCACGGTGTTGAGTAGTACTGTCGCTGACAGAGGCTGATTTGGCGTTGCTTCGTAGAGGGAGTTTGCAAGAGAATATCCTAGGAAGCGTCAGCAAATGAATGTGTCAACAGGGGTGTTTGGTACAACTTACGCCCACTTGATAGCAAGGCTTTTAGAAGCTCCGTCTCGATAAACTCTACAGGAATATGTCCAAAGATGCCCCGGATAGAACCCTTTGCTATAGGGCCAGGCTCATTCCCCCAGCTGTGTAGCCAGAGGACTTCCTGTCGTGCTCTAATCCAAAATTCATCGTCATTCTTGGGCGCACGGGCAGAGAGCGTTCGTACCAATCGCCCAAGTTCGGACTTTTGGTCTTGAATATCTTGTATGAATGCGAGATCGCCGGCTTTTCGGACCGTGCAGGGAACACCGGACCGTGTTAGGAGGTAAGCGCTTTGGATCAAGACAGTAAGGAGGTCGATTGACTCTTCCTTTGGTGTTGTCAAGGGATTTGAAGGCTGCAATAGATCGTTCCGCAAGTGTGCCGAAGCCTTTACTCCATCGAAAGAGCTAGCACCGAACGGCTGCACAGGCGCAAGGGCTGCTACCGTCGATTGGAGGTTGCCCTCAGGCTCCTCATCCAGGAGAGATTTAATCTTGCTGCACATTTTGTATGCCCCCTCCAGCGCATCAACCTCAGAGTCGGGAATAAGATAGGCTGAAGCTAATACAGCTTTGGCGTATGTGCGGTCAAGGTACTGCTGCTGATTCTCCTGAAGCCAGGCACTGGTTTCTTCTCCAAGGTCGGTATCTGACGGGCCATCCCATGACTCAATTGCTCTCAGCGCTATCTTCCATGAGCCTGAAGCCTGCGATATGAGCCACTCGAGGGTTTGCTCCCAGCCGGGGCAGGACAATTCTAACGCCGCGCCAGAATCGCTGGACGTGTCCTCGTTGAAGAGATCCCGCTTCCACCTTGTATCGTTGTAAAGCCATGGTCCAATCAAGCCCCTCAAGTCGCGACCAATAAGACCATACTCATCATCCGTGGTGCCGGTCTCGGCGAGCAGGTACTCAACAGCGGTCCTGTCGGGAAGGTTCTCAAACTCGAGAAGCGAAAATCTTGCCTGTTTTTGGGGGTAGTATAAGTGGTTTTTCCTCAGTAGCGGCAGAACCGTTGAAATCATCCACGTGCGTATTGACGGGGCATGATCGAGGAATGGTACGAGAAGATCCGGGACCAGAGAGAGCATGCCCGCCTCTTCGTCCATCCTATAGCCCCTTGAGAACAGGAAGGAGATCAAGGGATCGACATCGGTATTGTGGAGTACATCGGAGCCTTTTAGCGGCAGAAGATGGAGTTTCTTGATCTTTCTTGAAGCTTGCTCGTCTGAGAGGGTATCGACGGGAGAAGTGTGAAGTTGGTTATCGAGTGTGGTTTGCGACAGAGGCTCGCCCGAGGTTATGGCATGCACAAAAGGCGCATAAATCGAGGGACTGACGGTTTCGGGAAGGTACGTGAGAAGAATTCGAAGTATGAGTTCCTGGCGTAGAATAGTGCCATGTTGGGTGGTGAGAGAGGATAGGCTTTCAAGGTCGGAGATGGTCGCGAAGTGCACCGCCAGAAGGACCACTTTTGCAGGAGAGAGTGGGAGACCAGCCATGGCGAGGATCGAGGCGTGCTACTTGGTCAAGCCCGAGAAGTCCCTGATGGCGTCAGATATCTTAGATTCGCAAGACTTTGCGGTGTGCTGGTAGAAGAAGCCCTTCTTCGCATTGAAACCGACGTCGTCATATGGTTGGCGACAACTAACAAAGTGGCAGGTGCAACGATAAGATAGGGACGTGGTGGGAGTAGGTAGCTCCAGCCACAAATGGCTTCCAAGCTGTCCCTGGTTTTGTGTCTTGATGCGCCACGGATGGCTGAGGTATTTCTGGGGTGGTTGTGCTAGCAGTCGTGACCGACATTTTTGGGGTCAACCCATATGACGAGAAGTAGCTCCAGTTATCCCCCAAGCCCACCCACTCATCCAATCGCCGCACAGCGATTTGCTACACTCGTCGGGTGAACTCATGTGCCGGAACACTTGACGACTGACACTTCAACGTCGGACAGACGCGAATTAACGACAACACATCGCCCGACCCGTAACAAGCCTCGATACATACTCAATTGGCTCAAGATGGCGTCGGGATACGGTCTGAACGGCGGTAAGTTCGACATGGCGACATCGGTATCCAATTTCGAGCGGACTCGAGCTGATAATTGCACCTCGGTCTCCAGGCGTCGGCCGCTGCTTTCCCTTCTGGCAGGAGGTTATGGGCTGCTACGTCGTCAACACCTCGGCCACTGACGATTCGGGCAAGAAGAAATGTGGTCTGGTCCTCGAGGACTACTACGAGTGCCTTCACCACAAGAAGGAGGTGAGTTGGGAGCCGAGAGAAGCCGGTGCATTCGGCATCGCGGATAGGAGATTGACGATGGTACACAGCACGCCCGAGCCCTGGCAATCCAGGCTGCCTATGCCAGAACCGAATCTTCGACTGCCCGAGACGACGCGCCGAGCGTCAAGCAAATACGGAACCTGGGACTGATCGATAAGGAAGACGACACAAAGAAGGTGTTGGGACAGAGCTAGACGGCGGAACGAGGCAGATTCGATAAACCTATGTGGGAGCCACTGATGTTTTCAGTGTGTGACCTGCATCGCCTGTATATGATGGTGGAATAAATCTTGGTTCAATTCACCTGGTCCGGCCCAATTCGTCCTAACCGACCACCTGCGACTTGAAATCATCACAAGTGCCGAGAGCGATGCTTGTTGGAATCTGAGTCGCCGGGCTGTTTCGCTGCCTACCTAATGATGCTCCCCAGCCCAAACAGTGTCCGGTCGAAACTTCAATGGGAGCCTTTCTTGAACGGCCATGACCTTTGAGATGGGGCCATTCAAGGTTCCAGAGTGGGCATCCTGTGATCAAGAGAGTGTTATACTAAAGTACACGAAAGCTGGCGTAGGCAGCTGAATTTCGCCTTCGGAGCCATATAAGTGATTAAATGGACCGCAGCACTATGGCAATACTGGCCCAAGTTGTTTCCCAAGACGAGTGCGACATAGCTCATCCCATTGAAGTCATGTTACGGAGTGCGTGATGTGTGGGCAGGAAGTGGTGTATGTACGGCTGGTGGCAGCTGGTCGGCAGTTCCTCCTCTAAGACTGCTCGATTGTCTGCCTCCAAGCCTTACCACGTTTTTCAGTCATCACATCCTCCTTTTCTAATTTCCCCTCGCATACTAACGAGCTCCCCGTCATCTTTGATTAGCTTGTATAGCATCGATTTGCCGCTGGTCCCCGTTTACGGGCCGGTTCGGTTAACAAGGCTCGTCACCATGCCCTGTTTTCGAGGTGTTGACATCTCCATCATCGCCCAACCCGGTTCCAAAAAGCTCCCGGAGTTCCCTCACTCAGACGCTTCTTCAGTTCGTATTTTGCTGCCTGTTGATCGCTCATCCAACCCGACCCGCGCTGGCTCAGTCTCCCCTGGCGCCGACTCGCCTCATATCCAGAAGGCCAGCCCCCGAGTCTCTGTTTATGTCCCATCCGTTGCAGGCAGGTCGCTCACTGAGCTTTACTCGGCAGGGTATCTCTGACACTAGTTGCAGGCGCTCAATTCGGAATCCATTACTCGCTCAGCAAGATACCCGAACCACCATGCTACCTGTACTTCAAGATTTTCATGAACGGTCGAAACGTCACCAACTGTGGAGTAAACCCTGCTGCCCAGGTCTCGGGTTCCATCACACGCTCACTGTGTGAGCCCAGCGACCGATGGCATTTCAAGGAGAATGGGATATTGCACAAAAGAGAGGGTATTGAGGCACGTTGCTTCTACTTCCTTCCGACTTCGAGTAGGACCTCCGTGGCAGACGATGGTGGTCTCATCGAAGTTCAGGTCTTTCGAGCCAAGGGCCGCAAAAGAAGGTCGCCCATTCTAGGAAAACACCGAAATCAGGACATCTATGGCATAGCGTTGGTCTTTATATGGTCCTGCTCCAAGTTTGCGAACTAACATCATGGCAGCACACCATCTGGGGGGCTTGTAGAGTCCCCTGAAACCGTCTGCTACTACGACTGGATTCTGATCGACCCCAAGGAGTTCCCATTTGTCTCGTTCCACTTTCACTACCGCTCTTGGTCCAACCTTTGCCTGCTGAATCTGGCCCCAGCTTTCACGGAGCTGGGCGAGTTCCCTCTCTTGATCCAGGGGAGCACGCGCAAAGCCACATCAGGTGTTTCGATCCACGACCGTGAAACAAAAGACCACGAGTCGATCAGATCCGAAGATATTTGTGACCAACATGCGGACACTGGTAGCGATGAGGATATTCTTGATGTCCTATCAAAACTAGCACTACCACACAAACCACCAGGTCGTCGCTTCTCAGGCGAGGAGATTCCCATGTTAGCACCACCAAGAGGTTCTGCTCGCCCTCTTCCAGAAATCCCTACCAAAAAGCCAACGCTGAAGAAGTCTTTCGAATCATGTACACCTTCTATTGCGCCCTCTCTTCTGCCATACATTGAAGAAGAGCCAAGCGAGCCAGAGGAGGAGGTCGAGATTGGCCTAGCAAAATCGATACCCGTACGATCCGAGTCTCTTCGCGGCAACAAGCCCCGACCGCTCATGTTAGCGAGGCTTGGAACCCGCCCAGAGCCACTGTCACTATCTAAAGAAAGGGTGCAGCCTACTCTTCGCAAGTCGTCGGGGTTTCCAATCAAGACTCCTGCCCCAGCTCAGGGTCAAACATCACGAGAGCCGACGAACGGCAGAAACAATCAGGGCTGTGACGCTAAAATTGAAATAGCATCCGAGATCGTATCCATCGTCACGGAGACGGAACAATCTTTCCAAACCGAATGGACTTTGAGTGAAAGCGAGTGGATGAAAAGGGGTCGTTGATTACATGTGGAGGTATGTAGGGGATGTTGGACTTCGTGCCGTGAGCCGAACAAATCACTGAGAGGCGAGCAGCAGGCAGTTTATGGGTTTCCTTGGCAAGAATTACGACAATGATGCACATTTGTACGAGCAAAAGATGTATGATAATCTTGAGATTTAGATGCAGTGCGTGCTTGAATCTCAAGCGAGCGCTCAAGTTAAAACCGCCTAATGGTAATAAAGTGTCACGATTCAAACTACCTGGCTTTCAGATTAACTGCTCATTCCCCGTTGTTTATCTGATAGATCGATCGCCACTGGCAACCCAGCAGCTGGCAACAGCTGGCAGCAACTGGCAGCTCTTGCTTCCTACTTCCCGCCCCGTATCTCGTTGGAGTGACTCCCTCTTCCTCGTTCATTTGCACAAACCTTCATTCACCTGTCGAACCCTAGCAAATAGTGAATGCCGACATCACAACACCATTAACATGGCCGATTCTGGCTTGCTGCGGTTCCTTGGGGCCAACAAATCTCGCGCTCACGGACTATCGTCACCTCGGCCCGAACCTACTCTCAAAGATCTTGCCAATATGGATCAAAGAGACGCCGACGTACAAGCCTCTCCCGAGAGGCCAATCATGGCACGAATAGCGAGCTGGCAGGGTTTGGCCAGCGCCGAGCAGGCAACGCCGACCACTGAGCCCCCGGTTATCGAGCCAGACGATGTGGACAAACTGTTCATCAACGCAAATCAGGAGGTCTGGCACAATCCATCTATGGATCAGATAGCAGGAGCTTTACGTGCTGCATTGATGACGAATCCTTCAAACCAGCCACTCTCTGCTGAGTACCGCCCGCACGTCTTGTACCTGCTAGAAGGGTACAGCAACATCCACTACAAGATTGCCAAGCTCGAGAGAGACTTGGAGAATACGAAGGATGTACTTGAGAAACAAGCTCAGCGACACGATACGATTGAGGAGCACTGGATGGTTCAAGAGGCGAGATACAAGGCTGAAGTCAAGCGTCTTGAGCTGGTCATTCACGAAGTGTCAGGCAAAGGCCTGCAGGCTGTAGCACTGGCCAGAGCCGGCAGCCTCATAAGAAACAAGCCAAGAGCTCTATCTCAGGAAGGAGGACCTCCAGGAGGAGATGCAGCCGATGACCGTTATCCAGGCAGCAGTAAGTGTTCACAAAATATTGTCGTGAAAAATGTCATGTGCAAACCACTTACAATATCAGCCCCTGGGGGCTTGCAGCACAAAGGTTCAGACGAAGTATCTCAGAACGAATTACGAAGCAGGCCTGGTACGATCCGTAAGTATCTATTATCAGCACAGAGCTGGTTGTACAAGTTAATGCTAACGTGTCACAAACAGTCACACGAAAGCAAACTATAGACATCAGCAACGAGGTCAGGCTGAGCAGGCGTTTCCGACGCCTGGATAAACTCGCCCTGAACAAGCGTGCTGAGGGAACTTGCCGAGTAGACGAAGAGAGTGCCAATCACGGAGAGACCTACGAGGAGCAAGGCCGAACCGAACAGCCTTTCCGGAGAGAGCCCGGCTCCCCGTCGGGTACAAGCTCATCTGATGTTGGTGATGAACCGCCACAGGAAGGCAAAGCCAAGAAGAAGCGGCATTCCGCCGAAAGACGAGCATCACATGGTGCCGGTATTGACGGCCAGCCCAAGGCCGCAACGCAGACGTCGCAGAACGACAAGGCTGCAGCGCATGAGCCTAGGAACGATGACCAGCGGGCGCGTGTTCACCGTCGCCAGTTCTCGTTTGTACCTGGAGACGATGGGGCGGCCGTGAGGCTGGCAGGCACAATGGCGTCACAAAACACCTCAGTGGCTCAGGAAAACCCCGAACAGGCAGCATCGTTGTTGGATGAACAACCGAGACCACCCCTCTCGACAAAACCGGAAGTCGAGATCGGCCGAGTGGATAAGAGCGGTAGAGGTCCTACGGCCGGTCACTAATGATACCACCGGAGCCGCGGAGTTTAGAGGGCCCGTCGAGGAGATCTCGTGCCGTTCTCAGACCGGACCTGGAGCAATTCGACCCCGTAGAGCGGAATAGTTGACCATGAGACGAGAAATCCGGACAGCGAGGCTGGGACGGGCATTCTTGGCAGCCAGTGAGTGATGGATATGCGGCCATGCCGAGCGAGAACAGAGTTTCTCACAGTGGTCAACGGTGAAAGTTTGTTCGAGGGGTGAGGCCGAGGAGGACCCATCTGGTCACAGGAGGGGTGCCCGAGAGGTGTTGCGGCGATGGACGACGGCAGCGTGAATCCTGATGTTCCTGACAGCGGACGGCACGGGTATCCGCAATGGGGAAGTCCCGGGCAGGCAGGTTTGGCAAGACCGAGGGGCGTCGGGTCGACGAGCTCGACGGAAGAAGCAAGGCGTGTGATGGCGGACGTGACACGGACACAGCGGGCGAGACGGGATCTAGCGATACAAGACAAAGACAGCATGTTCGTTGAGCAAAACGCGGAGGAGATAGGCTAGACAAGCCCGGACCTGCCTGTCATGAAGCACAAGACGCCGGTGCCGAACCTTAGATG
>JABCKC010000955.1:0-10637 GCA_013186395.1 Fusarium papillatum | reverse complement strand
CACAGTAGCTATACAGGGCACGAAAAATAGTCGAGTAATGTCAACCAACCAAGTAAATCAAGCCGCTGATGCCGAGTAAACCAAGTCAAGCAAAGGGTTCCGTCAACCAAGTAAAAAAAAGGGTCCAAATTTTGCTTTACTTGGTTGTTGGACACACTGTCTACACCTGGGCCGATCATTGTGGAACAGGCTTAGGACACCTGCCTTGGGAACTTGTCAGCGAAACAGAAAAGCCTTGTCGCAATTGGAGGGAAGAGAACGGATTGATACAGATCGGGATAGGGGGAACAACAAAACAGACAATAGCAAAATGGAGGGCTAGGGGGGAGGGGTGACTTGGTAGAGTCTGGAAAGGCAAACGTGAAGAAGGACGAGAAGAGGAAACCATATAAAATCCCTTCCGTAATCGGAGTTATCTTATGTATCTAGTATTAAAATCAGGTTTGGATTCCCATGAACGTTAAATTTGGAGCAGTCAAAGGGAAGGTAATTGCCATACACAAACAAACTCGAAATAGTGACTTGAAACACTTGGAACCTTGAGCCATCACATTGATCCTTTTCTCAAGCAGGGGATACACACAAACGCCCCCTAAGATAGCCTAAAGCGCTTGGCTGCCCTCTCAGATTCATTCCTGACCCTGTTGCGTTCGTCCAGGTTGTCCATACGTACTGATCCGGCTCCTTCACTAGACTCCTCCAGCTCTTGCTCTCCCTTTGTGAGATTCAGGTGGTTTGGACCATCAGCATCCGGCGACGAGCCAAACTGGTTGCCCTGTTGAGTGGGCTGTGGGTTTATAGCCCCGTTGCTGCTTACCACACTCTGAGGGCCCCTTTTCCTGCTGTGTGGCCGAGGAGTGGGAACGACGGTACGAGTGAGCTGGCTTGAAGAGGTGAATGTTCCTAGATACGTGGAGGTAAAGTTCACCTTGGCGTAATCTTTGTCGAATTTGAAAATTTCGCTCTCCTTGGGAACTCTGGGTGACCAGGGAAAGGGTGCCTTTTGGATGATCCAAGCGCATCTGCTGGCTTCGCCTAGATATATCGGAATGCTGCCATCTGCGTTGCGAGTTTCGCTGAGAAGTTCTGTCACTTGTTGTAGGGGAGGCTTGTACTGTTCGTTGTCATACAGTTCGGTCTCGAGTCTGTAAATCCGATGCTCGAGCGAGGGCCTATCCAGGTGCTTGAGCAAGTCTTTCCTGATGGGCACAACCTCATCCCCGATCGTTCCTTCGTCCAGCTCCCGAAGCGTCTTGAATAAACTTCGTAGGCGCTGAAGTTTCTCTGCCTCAGGACAGCAGCTGGTCGGCATACGATCGTCGATACCGACCTTGTACTCGACCTCTTTTGATGACTGCTGACTGCAGACGAGGAGGGCGGTTCTCACCGCACACCGGCAGGGAGGGCAGAAAATCTTGACTTTGGCCAGGGGATAGTGGGACTCCAGGAATGTGTCTAGGTGCCCCTGGACCTCGTAGGGAGTATCAGATATTTTCTCAAAGTCGATGGGTGGCATTTTTGGAACGATCAATTTCTTGAAGCGACTGCCCAAACCCCAGATTCTGCTTCTGTCATTGTCGAAAACATGCGAAGGCCCATCGCTTCGAACTTCAAGCCTCTCCATGTCGCAAGAGAGTCCGAGTGCCGAAGTGAAACACGTAGAAGTGAAGACGAAGTAGCATTGATAGTTGTACCATTGTTCGATATCGAGTCCAAGGGTATCATCTGAATTGAGGGTAAGTAACTCTCCAATGCCAATAGCATGCCATGAACGGGAATTAGCCCTACTTACCTTCGCCATCTGCGGGTTTGCCGTCTCTGACTTTATCCTCAGAGTCCGAGTATTCTTCCAGCTTCTCCATCCACTGACTGATATTGTCAGGTCCGATTTCAGTCGATCCCGCTTCAAGCATGACGCTGGCTGCTCCGGACCAGACGGGATATGCATTCAAGCTCGCTTCCTCAAAGACCTTGAGTCTGTCCAGGTTCCCGGCAAGACTTCTAAGATCTTTGATAGCCACGTGGTTCCGCTCCTCATCAGCAACCGGGAGAATTTTGTACAGTCTCTCCACCAGGTCCCGAATATGATCGATAAGCTGCTCGAACTTATTCTTGTCGTGGATTGCCCATCTGGTCTTCTCAATCACGCTTGGGCCCTGCTTCCCGAGCCCCAGTCGCTTGCTGAGCCGCTTCAGCCGCTTCAACCCCGAGTTACTGGGGTATGACTGGTCTTGTTCATCTTGAGGAGAGGCGTCTGAGGAATTTGTCGTAGTGGTCACCCCGTATGTATCACGGAGAGCTTTCGCGTCGCTCAGGAGAGTCTTAATCAGCTCCAAGGCCTTGGAGATCTTCTCAGCCTTGTCTGGAGAGTCGAGCTCGGGATTCCGGTCTTGGTCCCCGCTAGGTTTGAGTACGCCGTGCTTTTCTCCCCAAATGATGAAGTTCTCATGTTCGCAGTCGAATTTGAACAGGAGGATCTGACTGTCGAAGGATGTCGCTTTTGCTGTCTTGTACAGTTGGAAATATTCGAGACAGACGCTAAAGACAGGCAGAACAGCCAGTGCAACTTCCATTCTGAGACAAACAACTTGGTGACGCTTCCACAATAAGGAATCAGCGAAGGAATTTCCAGGTGAGGAGAGAAGGGCTACTTATAGATCACAGCCTGACTACTTTAAGGGAGGACAAGTGCCCGATTACGGTGAGAGGCTGGGGCTGAGTCGCGCCACCATGCAATCTGCCAGTGAGCAGCCATGTTACTGAGTCTGCCTTGCCCGCCAACCTTCACAGCAAATTTAGCCCGTATGTACTGGCTGCCGTGGCCGGCAGCCCTCTCAGAAGTGACTTCTAAGGGCTGGAGAATATTGTAGGATAGTCCTGTAAGAAAGCAGGCATGGCATAGGGATGATTATAATTATGTTAATCGTGTTGTTATTTTTGTCTAAGGTAGACGGGCACTGTGCTAGCATTGGGATGTGATGCTATCATGTATTATAAATATGTCCTTTTTATGCTTGAATCCTGAGCCTCGATAAGATAACCGAGCCAGAAGATCGCGAGGCACTGCTCAGCGAAGACATGAACCCAGTTGGCCAGCTGCTCCATGTCAGCCTTCCAAGGTTGAACTATATGTAGGAAGGAAAACAAACGAAAGGCTATAGGCCTATATGACAGATATTTAACATTGACAGCCTCACTCATACATGTTAAAGGGGTGGAGGGACGCATCTATCTTACCGTTGTATCAAATCCTACCTACTATCCTGTCCTTGTTCTGCTTTTCTTTTCTATTGTACCGCTCTGCATATGCAGCTCACCCTTGACAGGGCACGATAAATAATACCGTAATATTGATGAATTATTCAAGATAAGGAACTAGCCCTATTTACTGATAGCTTCAGGGTGCCCTCCTCTCGCGATAAGAAATTTGTTAAACTCTGGATGCCTCTTAGCTATCTGAAGCAGTGATTGGCCTTCGTTGTTCTTGATGTTCATGTCAGCGCCCTTGTCCAGCAGTACTCCAGCAATATCGCGGTCGGAGTTTAACGTTGCCATCCATAGGGGCGTACGCCCCAAATGGTCCCTTGCATCAACATTGGCATTGTACACAAGAAGCAATTCAGTGATGGCCAGATCACCGAACCCAACCGCCAACGAAAGCGGTGTTCGCCCCAACATATCCCTCACCTCGACATTGGCACCATTTCTAAGTAGAAGCTCTGTAACAGCCCTGAATCCGTATCCAGCTGCCAGCGAGAGAGGTGATTCATGGCCAGAATTGCGTGTGTTGACGTCGGCTTTACCAGCCTCGATGAGTACTTTGGCGTATTTGAAGCTGCCGCTCCTGGCAGCGAATAATAAAGAAGAGGACGGGGTATATCTCCTATATAGTGCCTCGGCATCGAGACGTTGTTCCTGCTCAACTGCAT
Organism: Fusarium papillatum; assembly: GCA_013186395.1. Taxonomy (NCBI): domain Eukaryota; kingdom Fungi; phylum Ascomycota; class Sordariomycetes; order Hypocreales; family Nectriaceae; genus Fusarium; species Fusarium papillatum. Next base: position 6,708 of record JABCKC010000955.1, on the reverse strand, counting down.
CTTGATTCTCGTCTTGTGGCTCATACCACCCATGCTCTAGCTCATCCTCAAACTTCTTTATTGCCGCAAGGGCGGGGAATTCGCTAGGTTGGTCTGGGTCCTCCTGAGTCTCACGAGGCGTATTGGACGCTGATCCAAAGCTGGGTGCAGGCAGGTCAGAGTCTGACGGCGGAGGCTCCCTCTCTACCTGAGAGGAGTTCTCTGAGATTTCGGCAAAATATTCGCCAACCACATATGCGTCGTCTAGAGTTGTTGATGGGGGCTCGATGCTCAGAAATCTGAGTGCAAGACTGTTTTCATCAATGTTGGCCCATTGAATATCACTAAGCCATTCCGAAACCTTCTCTTTGATGGATGAGATTCGCTCGACATTCTCTTTGGCGACCGACTGAGCCCATGGTAGGGCTCTCAGAGAAAACTCGTGTATGCAGTCGCCAACATGGTCAAGCATAGCTGCGGGACTCGTGCAGTCTGCCTGTTCTTGTGTTGAGAGACAGAGTGGACAAGACGGTATGTTCGGAGGCACTCTGATACAACATACGTCGAGGAGAGTTGGAATCTGTGATTCAGCCATCGTGTCTTGGTGGTCTGTCTTGATGTGATTTATGAATTTCTCAACGTCGAGGAAGATGTCGGATGTCTTGACGCCCTTGCAAGCCAAGCACTGCCAATACTGGGATGAGCCATGGTCTTTATCAATATGATCTTTCCAAGCCTTTCGTGTAATGTACAGGGTATCCATGGAAGAGCAGTCACTGAACGGGCATGTATATGGACACAGGTCCTCGGTAAGATGTTTTCTGCGGCATCCATATTAGCGTCTCCCCCGAATTTGAGAGGGTAATAAACTAGAGCTCATACCTCCACCTAGATCGTTCCTGAAACATGACTGGAAGTGCTTGGAAACAACAGGGGCACCTGAAGCTTCTGAGACCCTCCGATATGGGTGGAGTTGACGGATAAGTCAACCTCGCTGTGGTCATAGACACTCGACTCGACATCTGCGACGGTGCCGCGGCCTTCAAGATATCGCCCTGGATCGTAGAAATTGTGATCATTGACTTGGCTGGAGTGATCGGCCCGCTCATAGTAGGTTGTTTTGGCTCGCTAGTCTTGGCCAATGGCCGAGGCCCCTGGATCTGTGCCGCTGATTCTGGAAACTCGACGGCCTGAATGACAGGCTTCGTCTCTTGGAAGATGTTTAGCTCTGGAGGCTCTTCCAGCTTCTTTTGATGACGCCTCGCGTAGAGAAACCGGTGCCGGCGTCGGAGATTCGCGACAATAAGCTGCCTTTGTTCTGGCATGAGTTGGTCGTAGCTCTTCTGAGCATCCGGGACTCGTTCTACGGTCGTCTTTGTTCTGTTGTCGCACTGCTTCCCAGTGTTCAGCGCCAAGGCCAAGGCAAGATGGTCTTTGAGATCCTGGTGGTCCTCCTCCCTGAATGATTTGTCGGCTCGCCTTAGTCTTGAAGTTGTGCCGGACTTGCGGATCGCAAAGCCCAGGCGTATGATCTGGTCCAGCAGATCCTCGGTGCCCTGCATGACATCCTTTATTGGTGTGGTCTGGGTGCTTTCTGCCTCGTCGTCTGAGGTAGTTCTGGAAGATGAATCATCGTCTTCAGAGTCTGAAGACAGTGCGTCAAACCAGGCAGAGGCAGGTCCCGTGTTCTGCTGGGCTTCGACCTCATGGGCCTGGGAGACTTCTCCTGACGCGCTCTCTCCATCGTACGAGGATAGAACTTCGAGTGATTCCTTTCCGCTCCCTGGAAGGGCTATATAACATTTAGATTAGCGCCATTCATGTGATAGTGCTCTTCACGAGTGATTGCCGCTTCAATCGTAACGGGCATCGTATAGCAGTGTCGCAGATCAATTGCTCCAAGTGACAAGCATTGGTGGGAATATTTGTTTTCTTCTTGGTTGCTCTTACCTCTCTCCTTGCATTCCTCGATGAGTTCCTTCAGAGTTATGAGTAAACTTATCAGAACTATACGAGCTTTGGGCTGATAGTGCAATCGCCAATCCAGGGAAGACCGAGTTACCGCCGACGCCCCAACACCCGATGCCCAAAGATCGAAGTCGGCAAGTCGATTCTCAGCCCATCCATCAACCATCAAGGGCTTGATGGACTGGCAGCCCTGCAGGCTAACACGGCAGGAATTCGTGGCATTGTAAATCTCTCGGGAGATGTCGACCTCTGACGAGGTGGCCATCATGCACGATCAAGTCGACCAGTATCGCGAAATCATATAAACCAACTTCTGAAGTGAGCATCCGATGGCGAGAGAAAAAGTCCGTCTTGTCTCTTGGCAAGTCGGCTGCACTAACAGAAAATACTTAGCTATACTCATACCAAAGGAGTAATCCTGCAGTAACCCCTGTTATTCGCCTCATTCTGCACAGTTGGCAATCTAAGAGGCTGACACACACCCGAAATGAGGGGTTTTTTTTTTCTCCTGCATTGCTGCCTAAGTACCTGAGAAATCCTGAGCTTGTTCTCTGCCAAACCTACTACCTGGGGGATGCCAATGGGCTTCCTGAAGTGCTGTTGATGATACCTGCTCTCTGGTGAAACGTCATGATTCCTGACATGGATAGCCCCTTGCTTTGGGAATTCGCCCAGGACTCGGCACAAGAGGTCGCAGCCATTGCTGCCCGATTGAGCATGATAGAATCGCAAGATCCGCGGAAGAACGACAGGAAACGACAAGTGGTCCAGAGACTGGGCACGCTGGCTGCCTATCTCCTTGTCGCTTACTTCGACCGCAGTAGGTATGATCCTCACCGTGAAGATACCTCCTCCAAGAAACTAGGAAGATTTCTAGAAGGGCTCGAACGATTGTGTACAGTACGTCTAAAACTCGTCGTCCTGAATCCCTGATGATCCTTCCAAGTCTAATGAGTCAGTGGCCCAGGGATCTTCCTAGTCCACGTGGAAATGACCTCTCAGATCAATTCCCCACGCTAAGTTCTCTGTTGGAAAATGAGCCACGCCGGCCTTGGGAACTTGATCCTATCCCCGGGGTTCAGGCGAGTCTCAAAGCATTTGTTTCCAGTGACGAGACTATGATCAAGCGCTATTTCTCCTTTCTCAAGCGCTTTTCATCAACCGAGAAGGATTCGAAAAAACATGCAGAGGCGAACCAGACCTTTCAAACTGATATTTCAGGGAAGTCCGCAGCTACCCTTGAACCCCCCAACGATTACCCAGCGCACGTTCATGAAGCCTTCTATAAGATCATGAAGAAGTACACACAGTGCTGCTGTAGTACTCTTTCTGGTCTTGGACCGGACCTTTCTGGGCGGCATGAGGGAAAACTACGACTGAAAGAGAACTTTGAAACCAGAGATGACCACGTTCTCTTTGACATTGTGCTTTCCAGAATTCCATCCGGAGACGCTTATCACGAGGTTGAGTGGCAACATTTGCAATTCCATGTTTCCAGGTACCTTCGATCCCGCGATGTCAGAGGATTCTCACTAACACGAAAACGACTTCAAGGACCCAAGCGGGATTAAAAGGTGTGCAGTTTGTCTTGAACGAAACTTCGACGCAGAAGACAGTGAAGGTTGCCAGCAAGTCTCAATATGCGGGCACAATAAAGTCCAACAGCCAGTTCTGCGAACTAGTACGAAGGAGAGTCGGTCCAGCCAAGCTACGTCTGAAAGTCAAAGGCGAGAGGTTGTTGCAGTTTCGCGATCTGGAAGGTATCGACGACGACATAGCGCACGAACGGACTGTATCACTTGACGATGTGCTCAGCCACCACAATGTTGTCTCCAAGAAGAAGCTGCTCCTCGCATATATCCTGGCAAGATCATTCTGGCAATTCTATAATTCAGATTGGATGTGCGCCCCATGGACAACTGAATCTGTGCAGTTCTTTCGGGAGCGCAAAGACGAGGATAATCAAGATGGCGACATCTCGGTACTTGAAGCAAGTCCGTATTTTGCCTTTGCTTTCCAACAGGATGATTCTTTGGTTTCTGCCGAGCATCTCGCCTCTGGATGCGTAGTCCACCGCTATCCTCGCGTTCTCGCCTTGGCTAGTATACTCTACGAGATTGGGCGTGGCAAGAGACAAAGAAGCGCGACATCAAAGAAAAAACGTCACTTCAGAACGCCCGAGGAGCGTATCAGTTATGACTTCAACGACATCAGGAAGGCGTTGGGACGGAAGTCGTGGCCTGACCTTGGCCTCCAGGAAGAGGCACGACAGACGTACAAGTTGGTCGTCAAGAACTGTTCAAACCCAAGGCTATTTGAGAGCTTGGAGAGTTCTTCAGTCCAAGAGGAGGGGGTGGTCACTATAGAGGAGAGACGTGCTATCCTCTATAAGGAAGTGGTTTACCCGCTGCAGACCCTTCTCCAGAAGCTCAACTGGATCGATAAAGCAGGAAATATCCACCGTCAGGATGATGGAGAACTTAGCATCGCCGATTATGGGCCAGAGGAAAACATCCCTCGAAACACGGTGGCTTTTCTAAATACGCAGCAAGCATCCGATTCTCGCCAGACGGGGTTCGTCAAGCCCAGATCTCCAACGTTTTTTTTACGGAGTGCTTATTGACCGATGATGACAGTTCCATGAGTGAGCAATGGTTACGAAAGGTCCAAGATTCTCCGGTCACGAGAGATCTAATCCTCGAGTTCACCACAGCCACCGCTCCTAAGAGAATCCGAATCGCAGTCCTCGATACCGGATATGACCCAGAAGCAATCATATTCAAAACTCCAAAACGCAAACGTCGCATCCAAAAGTGGAAAGACTTTGTTATGGAGGGATCCACTGCTCGTCGAGACGAGGACGGGCATGGTACTCATGTGTTGTCACTAGTTATGAAGGTGGCACCAGCAGCGGACATTTACGTTGCTCGAGTTGCACGAGACACAGAAGGATTGGCACATTCAGCCAAGAATATTAGCGAGGTAAGGAATTCCCCTGTAACCTTACTTAGCCTTCTTTCTCCTGTTGTCAGGATTTCATGCTCAAGTATCCACGTTCCTCTCAGTTGATCACCTGCTAACGACCTCCAAGGCAATAACCTGGGCAGCCCAAGAGTGTGAGGCAGACATAATATCCATGTCATTCGGGTTCGATGAGGAGCTCCCCGTTGAGGGAGACCGTGTTATGAGCAATGCCATATCGAACTCGCTCGTTAGCAGAAAGCAGCAGATTCTATTCTTTGCGGCTGCAGCGAATGAAGGGGGTAATCAAAGCGAGATGTTCCCAGCCAGCCATCCACAGGTCATTTCAATAAGAGGGACAGATGACAAGGGCTGGCTCCAGCGCTTCAACCCGCCCCCAGGTGATAACGGCACATGCTTCATGACCCTAGGCCAGGATGTTCCTGGTGCCTCTCGCAGCCAGGACGGAGGGGCAGAAGTGTGTAAGTCCGGGACCTCAACCAGCACGCCTATAGCGGCCGGAATAGCTGCGATGGTTCTTGGTTATGCTCGCCTCTATGAATGAGTTAGAGAGAAGATCTGGCGCATGGGAGAGCTCCAAGCTGTGGACAACAGCTGGAATGTCAAGCATGTTCAGGATTATGTCCACGAAAATGCAACAAGGGTGTTTCTATATATCGGCTGACGGATTCATACGCAAGAATCATGAGGGAAGGTTGGCCATGATGATGCAGGCGGCCTCTAGCAAGGGCAGCGGGTAGCCTTTTCGCTACTCTATGTTGCGGACTAGGGGGAACGAGTCAGATATATAGTCCAACGCGTAATTCCACGCGCAAAAGCCGCTGAACTGTTACTGAAGACTACTTAATTCACGGGGGAAGGCCTTATTTCTAACAAGGCCTCCTTGGCCGTCCAGAAAACATAACCCTTTGACGAGACCACGTTATCAACCGCTCCTATGTCCCAAGCGAAGTGCCACGGAATATTGACCCCAATGGCAAGAGCTCTTTAAGGGACTTGCAGGCTCTTCCGAAATCTGCCGAACATTCTACACGTGTCTCACTGCGACTGGTCAAGAAGGCAGGCTGTCAACCCCTCTCCGCTGGACCTGAACCTTGGACCTTCATCCAACATCCACCTCATAACGACTACCTGCTGCTGGTATTCAAATCACCATGGCCACCGTCAAGACTTATATCCTGGCTCCCAACTTCACTTATCACGTTGGCACATCGATATGCATGGGCGACATTATTCAGGATCCAAATGATCCCACAAAGCCGTTGAGCAGCCCACCAGATTCCTCAACCTTAGAGACGGAGAGTCACCTCGACTACGATGCCACTCTGAGTAAGCAGAAAACACGCTCACTCAATGGAAGTATCTGGGCCAAGTTTCTGGAGACAATGGATGCCAGCATAGGGGGAGGGGTGAGCGATGATGTGCTGGACAAGTACACAATGGACCGTCTCGAGACCATCTATTTCAAGAAGCAGCCCACCGACGAAGAAGCCACCGAACGAATCAAGGACAAAAAGGTCAAAGCCGCTGTAAACTCAGGGCTCCTTGGTAAGAGCCCCGTATACATGATAACGGGGCTCAAGGTAGCGCGCGGCTTCAGGCTAGAAAGCGGCAAGACCTCCAAGAGAGAGGGGAACGCAACGTTTCAGGTTCCGGTCACTTCCGAGGTTGCCATTGGGACTGATGTGTCGCTTTCCAGCACGGGCGACACACAGCAGTGATACAGTTCGGGACAGGACATCATCTTTGCCTACCAGCTTTATGTTATCGCTCATAGGG
>JABCKC010000945.1:0-23919 GCA_013186395.1 Fusarium papillatum | reverse complement strand
GGGTGTGACTGCCGACCTGATCAAGGTTCTGTCGCAGATTGCTTAAAATCGAAAGTGCTAGCAAAATAAAAGCGTGCCCAAGAATAAAAGTCTATTATCGTATTCTGATCGATCGAGGGTTCGTGACTAGCAGCGTAGTTTCGCTTTGTCTATGCCTGTCGCTATAGCCGTAGTATTTGCATTCGAAGCGACAACGGTGGGCTTTGAATCGTGAGGCGAAGCGGGGGAGCTGTTACTGGCGGTTCTCCATGCCCAAACGACAAGGTCGAAAATGATGAGAAGAACGATCGGGACAAACAAGACCAAACCAACCCCGAACTATCCGCACGTCAGTCTCCCATCAAGGGGGATGGGCCGAGCTGCACTTACACAGACAAGGGAGATCCAGTGTACAACCGAGGAGTACTCAGTCAGCAGAGAACCGAAAAGATTCCATGGCGCTTCGGGAGAAGACTCAGACATTGTGGTATACGGCACAAACAGCTTGGAAGCAAAAAAGCTCATGACTATGAAGGGGGTGATGTGGTTGTAGTTGTAGACGGTAGAATCTTGAGTTCCGAGGCCACCCAGAGGAGGCGCATGGAGCTCATCTCCAGCTGACAGGGTACACTCCCCTCCAATTAATTCGCATGTGAGGTGGGCAGATTCTGCCTCACCGCCTTCCCGAGTTGGCAGCCCGCCAAGCAGCCCTCACATTTGGATCTGATGAATTTATCTGCAAATTGCAGGGTATCAAATATCAACATCACAACGAAAACATGACGACAGAGCTTCCAAATAAACAAAAAGGTCGCGAGCTGAGTCGCGCAGCAAGGACCAAGGATGGGGTCACTCAGTTGCCGCGCAAAAAGTTTTACCGCCAGCGGGCGCATGCGAATCCCTTCTCCGACCACATGCTAGAGTAGTATGTACTTGATCTTATGTTAAGCGAATTGTTCTGACATGTGAATAGCCCTACATCTCCAGATGATATGGATTGGTCGGTTTACTTTCCGCATTATGTTCAAGATGAGGCCCCAGAAGATGCCACCAAGCCTCGTCCTCTTCGCAAAGACGTAGAGATTGTCGATATTGGCTGTGGATTTGGTGGTCTCTTGGTTGCTTTGGCACCAAAGTTGCCAGACACCCTGGTTCTCGGTAAGTGAGAAAGGTATGCTTAGTGAATTCAAACTAACAAGCCGAGGCCTGGAAATCCGTACACAAGTTGCAGAGTATGTCCAAGAGCGGATAAAGGCACTGCGGTCACAAAACTCGGACAACATGTATCAAAACGTGGGCTGTATCCGAGCGAACACAATGAAGTTTCTCCCAAACTTCTTCAAAAAGAGCCAATTGTCCAAGATCTTCATCTGCTTCCCCGACCCTCACTTCAAGGCCAGAAAACACAAGGCGAGAATCGTGTCGACAACGCTCAACTCGGAATACGCCTATGCTCTTCGACCTGGTGGTATCGTGTACACCATTACAGATGTCGAAGACTTGCATATGTGGATGGTTCAGCACCTTGATGCTCATCCTGCTTTCGAGAGGATCTCGAAGGAGGAAGAGGAGGCGGACGAGTGTGTGCAGGTCATGTTGACTGAGACGGAGGAGGGTAAGAAAGTGGCTAGGAATAAGGGTCAGAAGTTTGTAGCTCTGTTCCGGAGGCTTGAGGACCCCCCGTGGTAGTTAGGAGTTGAATTGTAAAACCGAAGATGAATTTTATGAATCTGATATGTAGTCATGTGTTACTTGGACGATTTGACCTTTACCTACGGAGTGCCTGGGTATGGAGTTCTGGGGAAATGTTAGCTACGGGTACTTATTTGGATGGATGTAACTGCTACCTCAAGAGGGAGAACTCGATGTGATAATTCGGACTTTTCTATGGGAACATAATTGAGATATACCCTCCTGCCAGGAAAACTATTCAGCCACTTACAAACATACGCTACTGGTGTTCATGTGTCACTGCAAGGTCCAACGTGGGGGTTCGGCCATGTACTTCTCTTGGCTGTCTTGCTATGGGAGAGCTTCTTGAGTTAGGATACAAGGAACCCCAACCAGGGTATGCTTCATAAAAGTGAGGCTCCTTCAGCATAATGCATCATGTCGTCGAGCGGTTTCATTTAATATATTAGTTCGTACCTGCAGTTGCTGTGGCTGCTGTAGGCTCTGTCATGGGTTTCCATGTCCCGCAGACGTATTGACAGGGGTGGATGCATCAAATTACAGCATCCACCGTAATCGATAATGGAACCTAACCGGCTGATAGCACCACCCGCCCAGTTGGAGCCACGACGACACTACATTTCCATCTCCAGACAATAATGTCTTGTTTGAGGTCAACATCCTGGCGATGGCCCTCAAGCGCAGAGATGCTGCCCTCGCAGGACTCGCGGCCTTCATAGCCTGGGGCGTCGTCGCGAGCTGGCTCCCCGTCCTCCGCTGGGCGGGCCAAGCCTTTGTAGCTGGCTCTTTCGTCACCCTCGTCGTCCTCTTGGCTGCTCTTGTCCTCGTCTCGAGACGACCCAGCGACCGCATTTCACGACCACACGCCGCCGCCTTTCTGGGACCCAAAGCATGGCGATCCGAGGTGCAGGCGCTGCGCCAGCGACAATCATATACCCCGACCTCTATAGCTCCCGAGTCACCCCGCCTCTCCGAAGCTGTCGATGGCCTACTTGGCATGATAGGCCGCGACTTTGTGAGCAGCTGGTATTCCAATATTAGCCGAAATCCTGCCTTCTCGAACCAAGTCGACAAAGCTATACGCCAGGCGCTGTTGAGTCTATGCGATTCCCTTCGTGACAAGGACCTGGCCGAGATCGTCACCAGCCGCCTCGTCCCCATCCTCACCGCCCACTTTCGAGACTTTTATGAGGCGGAGAAATCAGTGCGTGGGAAGAAGCTCAACCGATCTGTTACCGAATCTGAAGAACTTGACTTGGCTATTGCATCCAAATTCCGAGATGGTCGTTTACACCCCGCTGCTTCTTTGTCGTTCCCCGACACCAAGATGGTCCAGCAGGACTACCTACGGACCCTCGTCACAAAGATTGTGCCTCAGATCCTCCCCGAGACTATGCTGTCTAGTCGAGCTGTTTCCATCATTATCCGGGAGATTGTCAGCTGTGCTGTCCTATTCCCAGTTGTCCAACTACTGTCCGAGCCAGACACCTGGAACCAACTTATGGAGAACTTTGGTCGTTCAATGCTTCAGGATAGATCGACGGTGCGCAAGCTTCGAGCAGCCTTGGATCAGCACGCTTCACCTACACCAAAGTCCAGCAAGCTAGCTTCTATGCCTCGAGTCGCCCCAGGAGATAGCGAGCGCAAGTTCGAAAAGTTCATTCGTGCCATCCGCAAGGTCAATAACCTGTCAGATGCCCGTCGTTTCCGCAGCGAAGTCGCCAGCCAGCTCAAGCGGGATTCACTCCAGGACAATCAAGACCCGGTTTACCTTCGACGATTGGAGATGGGGAAGCGACTTCTTGACCAGAGAGTCAACCATCTAGCAGCTGGCGGAGATCGTCATGCCCCTGCACCTGCTCCAATGCCGGCTGCTTCTTCACCTTCAAGATTGGAAAACGCATCACTGGTTGAGCTCTTACGAGACTCTGCAGGGCTCTCCTACTTCATGGAATATATGGACCGCCAGCACCTCATGCCTCTGGTGCAATTCTGGCTCGTGGTGGACGGCTTCAGGAACCCTCTGGAGGATGATGGCCAAGACGACGAGCAGTTGCCGTCAACACTACCCATGTGGACAGACTCGGACCGTCAGGACCTACAGCAGATTGAACAGGCATATCTATCAAAGGCTGAGTTGAAGGTCCCGGGTTCTTCGAAAAAGGAGGTGAGGGAGTTTATCAAAGCAGGAAAGTCAGCCACAGCGGCTCAATATTACAAAGCCCGTCGGGCTATTCTAAGGGCACAGAGTGCTGTCCTCGAAGAGATGCAGTCACGCTTCTTTCAGAGTTTCAAGAAATCCGACCTATTCTACAAATGTATTGCAGCCCAAGAAGCAGCCAGTGCCAACTCAGTCCGGCCAGTCCATCACCCAGACCCTCAGTCATCGACGAATACTCGATCCAGCAAGACATTACCAGCCAAGCCGAGGCCAGTGGCACGCCTCGCGCCTCCACTATCTAGTTCAGGAAAGCGAACAGGCTCTGCGTCAGACCTGAGAGCGCTGACCACTAACGGCAATGGGTCAGATCCTCTGACGAAAGCTAGACGCTCTCTTGACGAGAGTTCTACGAACCCCTTGTTTGACGACGATGACATTGATAATGATGGATTGGTGGATTCCGTACAAAGCCTGGACCAGGATACGAACAGTCAACAATTACCAGACACGCAGGTTGTCCAGGCCGTGGAGCAGGCTCTCACCAATATCATGGAAGATGACCGGCCTCAGACTGCTGAGGACCTCCGTGCGTCTCTTTTTGGAGGCGGTGGAAGTGTTCTCGGAGGTAGCATTGATGACAATGCCTCGAGCCTTTTCTCTGGAAATGATAACGACTCCCACCGTGGCTCTATGGATATAGGGGTTAAACCAACTGTCACGAACAGGGAGGGCGAGAAACCGAGTCTGTCATCTCTTGGTCTTGTTAGTGCTGCTTCGAGAATCGGCGTTTTTGTGGACGACGATCTGTTTGGTGACGAAGACAAAGTTCCTGACGATGGGGGTGTGGATGATGGCCCACCGCTTGATGATGAGGATGAAGTCCATGAAGCAGCCCCGGGAGATCTTGGATTGGCAGAAGCCATCACGGCACTTTCCAACGATATTGATCGTCTGGTGGCCCAGGAGGCGGTTGTGGAATCGCTGACGCGAAAAGCAGAGTTGACCAACAACACTGCCGAGCTGCGCATTCTGAGAAAGTCCAAGGCTAGTCTCCAGAGGGAGATTCGACGGAAAGAGCTTCAGCGGCAGCAATACGTTGTTCAGGAGAGTGACAACAGTCTCTACGGCCGCTCAACGATCAAGATCAAGTCCATCCAAGTGGGCAAGGAGGAAGACGGCAGAGAATTTGCTCTGTATGTTATTGAAGTCCAGAGAAATGCCGGAGAGCAGATGCCCGCAGCATCATGGGTGATTTCGCGGCGATACAGCGAGTTCCACGAACTTCACCAAAAGCTACGGTCCCGATATCCGTCGGTGCGAGATCTCGACTTTCCGCGGCGGCGCATGGTGATGAAGTTTCAAAGCGAGTTCCTACGAAAGCGTCGGGATGCTTTGGAGAAGTACATGCGAGAATTGCTTCTCCTGCCTGAGGTTTGCCGGAGTCGAGATCTCAGGGCTTTTCTCTCGCAGAGTGTAATTGCGCAAGGCCAGGACATCCTGGACCGCGAGGATAAGAAGGACATGATGACACGCCTATACGACTCGGTGGCAGATGGGATGGACGACATTCTGGGAAATATCCCTGTCTTGGACCAGATCTCAGTTGCTGGCCAAAATCTGATTGCTGCAGCTACGAACCAGCTCAATACTGTGCCACTCAACGTCAACGAAGATACGTTCCCGGCTGCCGAGGCTGAGGCCGAGCTGAACGCCTTTGAGAATAAAGAGCTCGAGCCGTTCATTAAACCAATCTGCGACATTTTCCTCGAAGTCTTTGAGCTCAACAAGGGGAACAATTGGCTCCGCGGGAGAGCTGTAGTTGTCGTTCTCCAGCAACTCCTGGGCGGCACTATTGAGAGAAAGGTGCGAGACAATGTCAAGATGCTCGTACAAGAGGACTCTCTACTGCGCTACATTGGCCTGGTACAAGACAGTCTCTGGCCAGGGGGTCAGTTACAGCGAGACCGCAAGCCGCGAACAGCGATCGAGAAGAAAAAGACACGCACTGAAGCGAGTCTGATGCTGGCCACGCTGGTACCAGACCTTGCCGGAAGCGTTGTAGGAAGAGTCAACGCGCAAGCGGCAAGTCGGCGCATTTTTGCGACACTGAACAACTCGAGGTTAAAGTAGGTTTGCACATCACTTCTATTTATGGGCTAGCTAACGGACCGACACAGCGCACATCTGGTATTTACAATGATTGATGAAATTGTTTCAGTCATTTTTGAAGAGCTCTGAGGCATAACAAATGGACCTCTGACCCCACAAGGCATCCATTGACATGGACAAGGACATGATACGAGACACACGGCGAAGGCGTTGGGCGTCATTGACAGGGGATTGAGTTGGGCTGGACCAGGCAGGCTGTGGTGATTGACGACATGATTTGGCGGTGCGGTTCAAAATACAGTACGACTCCAAGGCCCTGGATGGCTGCCTACGAAGGGAGTTAGAGAGAGCTCTGTTTATCAGGTCGAGTCCATTGACAAATGACCTGGAATAATATTAATGACACGATTCTCGCGATACTCGGATGATTTGATGATGCTAGGTCTAAGAGAGCCCTGGTGGTTTGTGGGGTTTCTCCCGTCCTGCCCATGTCTGTATGATGAATGCAAGCGAGGGTGTTCGCACATGTGACGCTAGTCTAGCCTACAGTAGCTGGCTGGGCTGTCCACTCCACTAACAACCAGGGCGTAGGCGCCTCGACGCTGGAGCCCGAGATGTTGGTTACCGGGGCTATTTCCCGATCTGGCTTTTTGCCACTGTTCCCCGCCCGGTCACCAGCCCTTCAGTCGCAAGAGATAGCACGCGCCCGCGCTGCCCTCTTTCTCCTCTCCACCATCCATCCATCCAATCTCATCATCGCCATCAGCGTTGCCATCCCATCGCCATCACCTCTGGCAGAGATCCTTCGCCAGTCCTTTCTTGGTCCATCGCGCGACTGGCCCCGGAGACCTGGAAACCCCGCACTTGGTTCGAATAACAAAACAATTTTGCTCTCCCTGGATTGATTGCTTGCCCTTGACTTGATTCGACTCGACCCTTCTCCCACCGGCAACATGACGACGGAGGTGTCCTCCACCCGGCTTTACTTGGGAAACCTCCCTCGAAATGGTCTAGACTCATCGCCCTGACGCTCCTAGCCATGCCACTGACACGCTGCCGAACAGCTACCAAGTCCGATGTTGAGGCTCACTTTGCGACTCATGGAACCGGAGAAATCACCGAGGTCAAGCTGATGAACGGCTTCGGTTTCATCGAGTACAAGGATCCCATGGACGCTCAAGATGTCGTCCCGGGTTAGTCGACCCCTCTTCCATCTCTGCGCTGCGTTGACTGCTAACTTTGACTCTGTAGCCTTTCGTACGTCACCACTCCAGCCCTCGTCTCCATCTGCGCCCTCTGGCTAACACACCATCCTCCAAGACGGATCGAACTTTATGGGAGAACGACTCACTGTCCAGTTTGCCCATGGCCCCCGGCACCGAGAGGGTGGCTTCGGCAACCACGAGCGCGCCGCTCCGCGGCCTCGCCGTACCCCTCATCGAATGCAGATTACGGGACTCCCGAACGATACCAGTTGGCAGGTCTGTTCACACTCCCCGTTCCTTGTCGCTGCTGGATTCCATGGACCTTCTTCCCCTTGTGCCTTGCGCGGAGCTCTGGCTTTTCTGGCTTCGACCCATCGGGACTGCGCCGGGACTAGGTTTAGGGGACGACAACCACGGACCCCCTCCGCCCGTTTTGCTTCCTGGTACTTGACTTGACGGACTGCACTCGCGTTTTGTGGATTACATTACATGGACTTCCGGCGTTTTTCCTGCTCCTGGACAACGACTTACGTGGATTCTGGAAATAGGATCTCAAAGACTTTGCGCGTCAGTCCAGCTTGGACGTGGTCTATTCTGAGACTGGACGCGACTCGAACGGCCGAGGGTGAGTGGATTGATGACTTTTTTTTCTTCTTCGTGACTTTGGCTGACACGAGGTAGATTCGTCGAATTCGAGACTGCTGCGGATCTGAGGACCGCTGTAGAGAAGCTCGACGGTCGAGAATTCAAGGGACAACGCGTCCAATGTGTTGCTGACGTATGAAAAGTATCCCCCGCTCGTCTGCTAAAGCATAATGCTGACTCGGCTCAGACTCAGCCTGACGTTCCCGCCCGTGACCGTGGTCGTTCCCGTTCTCCGGGACGACGTCCGTACCCACCTCCCGCGGATGACTACGAACGCCGTGGCCCCCCTCGCGGCTATAGTCCTCGTCGCGACGGCGGATATGGCTACCGTGACCGAAGCCCACGACGAGACTACTATGATGACCGAGCTCGCTATCGATCACCGCCCCGTCGACCAATTGAGGACTATCCTCCTCCCCCTCCTCGCGGTCGCTATGATGACCCGTACCGACGCGACTATCCTCCCCCTCCAGACCCTTATGCCAATGGTCGACCCCCGTACGACCGGCCTCCTCGAGACTTCCCTCCACGAGAGGGTGGATACCCCAGGGAGGGATATCCCCGTGATTACGAACGTGGTGGACGCTACTGGTAAATCCATCTCCTACAACTGCTTCAGCCGCTTAGTTGGCGGGACTGTCCTTGACCGGCGGTACTAGATTCAACCCTGACCAAAAGCGCCAAGTCTGCGCCACGCAGTCCGGACTGCGAATAGGTAGGGAAGGGCAAGTTTGATACAACCGGCGATAGGCAGGCAGGCAGGCGCAGCGATAATTGACGGACGACCAACGAGTCACTCTTCATGACGGCCAAAGAAAAAAAGGAATGAGGAGGATCGAACACTGGATGGCGCAGGAAAGGGGATAGGGGGAAAGGCTTGATGAAAGACATGACGAGAAGTGGACGAAAACTGGGAAAATGCTGCAATCGCTCGCACACGACTTGAGATTTTTGGTAATCAATTTCGGTAGGATCAAAGTGTATGACTAGGCAGGCACCAGGGTGGCTTACTATAGGACTTTGAGGATGTGCGTTTGGTTCAGTTTGTGTTATTCTCTTTTGGGGGGATCTTTTTATGTTACCTATGTTGGGACCTTTTTATTCAATCGAGTATCATGTTTCTTTAGTTGTAAGCTAAAATAGGTTCAATGTCATCGTGTGCCTCTATATTGGTATCGAGGGATTTTATGTATAAGTCTTACTCTATAAGGTGAGTCCATACATAGAGCTAAACGTAACGTCTTTTGAAACAATATCCGAGCCAACTCCCCATCGTCGAGAATAAACCATCTAATCTAATTGATAGACGCCTTTACATGGTGGGAATACCCTCATACTCGGCATAACCAAGCGCAAGGTTCATGTTTTCTGGTGAAACCCGTTAGCAATCCTGTAAGTAATTTTAGTTAGGAGAAAAGTGACTTACGCAGGCACTGAGTGCTGGCTCCCTTGTTGAGGTTATCTATCGTGGCGCAACTTTGCATAGTTAGCATGATTTGGTCTTTTGAGTCGGATGGCGCAAGACTTACACAACCACACGCTTGCCGGTGCTGTCAACGGCGAACCCTCCAACCTCAACTCCATGCTTCTTGTGGATATCCTTCACCAGGGGTGCCTCACCCACAACCTTGATAAGTTTCTCACCAGCGTAGCGGTCCTGGTAGACCTGTCGGATGTCGCGCGAAGTCATGGTCTTGTTGAGGGGGATGTTGACGGTGAGGTGAATGCCCTGGAACCAAGAGGAGACGTGGGGGATGAAGCCCACGGGTGTGCCAAGGTGGCGGCTGATCTCGCGCTCGTGGATGTGGCCCGTCAGACTGTAAGGGATAAGGTTGTCCCTGAGGTTGTTGATGTCGTTCTTGGGAGATGGCTTGGTGCCAGCGCCAGAGTATCCCGACACGCCAAAGACGATAGGCTGGCCCTCGATGTGCTCGAGCAGAGGCGCAATGGCGAGCTGAGAACCGGTAGCATAGCAGCCAGGATTTGAGACCCTCGTAGACTGAGTAATCTTGGATCGCTTGGTGAGCTCAGGCAGGCCATAGGCCCAAGTATCGTCGAATCGATAGTCGGCCGAGAGATCGACGATGACGCTCTTGCTATCGCCAAGGGCCTCTACGTAGGGCTTGCACACGGAGTTGGGGAGAGCCATGATCCAGCAATCGACATCCTTGTCCAGCCGGGCGACATCCTCGGGCGATAGGTTCTCGTAGATGATCTTGCGCTTGGTATATCCCTCAAGTTCCTTGCCATTGAGCTCTCGCGAAGACACATGTCTCAGGTCCATAAAAGGGTGGTTGTTAAGCAGCTCGATCAAAGCCTGACCAGTATATCCTCGGGCGCCAATAAGACCAACACGGGAAGGGACATCGTTGGAGGCATTCTTCTTGCCCAGGGGAGGGTTGGGGTTTGTTGTAGTGGCGTATCCCCGTTGCTGCTTGATACCAATGCTCGCAACGGCCTGAGCGACACCTCGGGCAGAGTTGACACGATCATGAGCGGGGGAAGAAGCCACCAAGCTCCTCGTGGACGAGAGGTTTCGGGCGTTGTTGACGAGGGGTGCAATCGAGGCAGACGAGCGAACGACTCGGCGAGCGCCGGCGCGCATAACCACTGAGGTGGCAGAGAGCATGATTCCGGAATGCTTCTCAGCGCAATTGACTCTGTAGCGAAGGGGTCAGGGGGTGGACGTTGTGGTGAATGTCGAGGACGAAAGTGCGCGCTGTGACTCCATCTTGTGGTGGGTTTTATCCCCTGCTTCGGCTTCATGTACTCTTTTTCTTCTGTGTACCCTTACCTAAGCTCCACTACCTACGGCATTTAGTGCCTTGGTGGGGAGAGAGAAGGCGCCGAAATCGCTCGAACCAGTCATGGCGCATCCTTGACTCGTAGTTACCTAATTAGTATTCACAAAGTGGCAAAGTGCATTACTTGGAAGCAGGAGCCTCCTGTTCGTATGAATTCTTTTTTTCGATATCAATCAGTGAATGCTGCATGTTGATAAGCAAAAAAGCAGGATCTATCCGTTGAGGTACCCCGCGGCCCCGCTGATGCTCCACATGGGAAAAATCACCCACGTTCTGTAACACCCCTGCTTCATCATGACTCTTTGAAAGGAGGTGGTCGACATTATTTGTTGTGTTTGTGTTTGTTAATGTTTCCATGAGGCTTTTTATTACAGACCCGAGTTATTTTCTGTTCGACTGGAAACTGGTTATTCAAGTATTCCCAGCCAGACTATCTTGATCACTGCGACCATGTCTAAGCTTGGAATCGAGTCTAGTCTTGTGCCGAGGAGCATCCCCCACGGTGTTCGTAGAGGGTTGGGGTCTTTAATTTGGATATCTTCTCTTGGGGCGGGATATAGTGCTTATAACGTGGGGGCTTTGGCCTAAATTGAATTGGCGGTTCGGCAACATTGGATGTGTTCTTGTGCAGGGCAGAGGAAATAGCAAAGAAGAGGCGCATTCTGGTGGGGGTTAAGTAGAGGGCGGTACTTGGGCTATTAATACCCGTCCCCGAACCGTTTGTTACTTAGAGATGAAACATAGAGTGGGCATACGGCTTGTTTATTGGATCAATGAACAAGCTTGATGCTGTGACCGATGTGGACGAAGAGGCTATCATCCGAGGGAAACAACTGGATTCTACAATAGCAGAGGTTGGCATACAAGCTATTCATGAGCACTGGCTTCCTATCCAAGCTCGGCACATGATTCCTGAAATGGAGGGGGAAAGTGAAATGACAATGCTCGCTGAACCGATCCCCTAGATTGAGCTGTACTCCTATCTCCTTTGTCTCGCTGGGGTTATTGCAGCCTGGAGTCGCTGTTTACTGTTCCATAGACGACTGAAACTACGGACATACCTGCTCTGGTTTTACATCATGGTTTCTTGGCTTCCGCAGACTGCGTCAACCTCGTGTATGTATGGATAGCCCAGATTCATGGCACTATGCTGCTCCAAATATAGCGGCAAGGGACATGTTCATTGTAAGTCACGGGAAGCAGTAGCCAGACGCGGGATAGGATATACGCCCTCGCCCAAGGAGGGGGCGCAATGGACCACGACTGGTCTAAAGTAAATGAACAAGACCAAACAAGTTTGATTTTATGTTTCCAAAAAAGGACCTGGATCTATCGCACAAAGTAGAAAGGATGCTCGAGCTTGGCGCCATCAGTTGCTCCCGTGGTGCCTTTCCCATAGTATACAATTAAAGAAAGAAACTCTGAACTCCCATGATAGGATGGCGATGGCGTGATTCGCGAATAGTGGCTGATAAGGGGATGGCGGGTGCGGGTGCGGGTGTGGGTATGTGGGTGTATATAATGGTGATATCCAATATGGAGGTTGATTAAGGATGGAGATAGACGGTAAATTAAGCCGTCTTCTTCCACTGACTGTAGACGCCGATAAGACTGCTCAGGGTACCGGTCAGACCGACGATGCCGTCGTCCAGGAAGCCGACCCAGCCGAGACCGGAGACGGGAACGCAGATATCGCAAAGGTCGCAGAAGAGCTGCTTCTTGGCGGCGGCGAGCTCACTGTGATGTGTCAGAACATGTATCATGATGATGAGGTAACAAGCGCGCATGACGAGATAGGCGAGCGCAAGGGAGTGGACGTCAACTTACATGGAGATGGTCTTGCTCTCAACAACACCCTCACCCTCCTTCAGGTCCACCTTGGATGCGCGCACACTCAGCTGGCGCAGAGTATACAGCTGACCAACGATGCTGAACATGATACCAATAGCCCAGAATCGGTAGGCCTCCTTCTGGAAGCGCTTGGCGTGATCCCACTTGCGGAAGCCGACGGCGTCAGGAATAGTAGCGGCATCGCAAGTCAGGTAACCAGCATAACCCAGCTGGCGACCGACCGAGGTGTAGCGCAGGACGGGGTCCATGGACTTGGCGTCGCTTGCGGTGGCGGCAGCCTTGAAGTGCTCGACAAACTTGCCAGCACGGAACACCTTGCGCATAAGGCCAAACTGCTTCTTGAGGGTGTTCCAGGGGGCGATCTTGTCTGGAGTACCGTTGGTGCGGAGGAGGTACCAGGCATAGAAGCGGGCAAAGTACTGCAGGACGCGCATGAGCTTGTCGCGACCGAGGGTTGTGGCCATGTAGCGCAGGTAATGCGCGACCGTCGGGTGGTAGATGAGGGCGTCGGCGACCATGGTTGCGGTGATGGAGGATTCGATGGGGGAGTTACAGTAGCACGTGTCGTATCAAGAGTTGATGGTGATGCGAGATGGCGAAAGCTCGGAGGTTTGTACAACAACAACAGTAGCAGCAGCAATCAATATTCGGCGATGACCAAGACCGGACTAAGTACGGGGGATTTGCTCTTCACCAGTGAGGAGCCAGCAATTAGTGATGAAACAAGGCGAGATGGAGATGGATTGGTCGATGGAGAAATGATGATGACAGTTCCAAGTCGATGGCTATTAAGAAAAAAAAAAGCTGGGGAAATGGGAATGGATTCAATAAGACGTGCGCGGCGTGGGGATGGGATGAGATGGAGCAAAATCGGAGACTTGACCGAGCCCGGAAAACGGGCTTCACATGCCGAGGTCCGCCCCCGTGAGCGGGAGGGAGGGCAGCTTTTAAGCTTGAGGGGAAGGAGAGAGCGAGACAAGCAACACAAGCACAAGCACAAGCTTGACTCGGCTCTCTCAACGGCTCATATCTGTGCTGCCAGAATAGGTACTTAATCCAGCTAAGCCCAGGTTCAGCTCTGGTAGCAAGAAAAGGGGGCCAAAGGTAAAGCTCCCTATCGTCATCTTGGTTTCCATTTTCCGTCCCCGCAAAAAAAAAAAACATCCATAAAAGGCCATTTTCGGTCTGGGGAAAAGAGATTGATCGCTACGGCAAGTGCCCGAGGCTCGGTCTGGTTCCTGTTTGAGAGCAGGCTTTCGATCCAGTGAGAGGAGAGCGCGGAATGGGACCCATTGCGCTTTTGGCGCCTTTTCTCAATGCTCTTCGGACTCTGTCCGTTCCTTGCATTTGAGCTTGTCGTAAGATATGTACCCCCGGCTGTCCGGATAACCTTTAACCCGGTGCCGGTGCCCCGTGAAGGATTTCCAAATTGGGACGAGAAGCTTGGGAACAAGAAAGGGAAGGCTACTGCGGGGGTTGCACGTGATATAAGGGAGCTGGGTCAAAATGCCTCAGGCAGCAAGCGCTCAATGGCAAGGCATCAACCCCCAAACCTGATCACCTCACAACATCTGACAGCCGCCGCGCCGCCCAATCTTCTCTCTTCCGAGGAAAGTTTGGGTGCAGCCACAGGGATCTCCACCCCGCTCAATCTCGAATCTGAGCGTGCCACCCCCACCGGGAGGGGAGAAGAAATCATGATGGCGGGAATTGGCCGGATGCTGTGGCGGTGACTTGAATCAAAAGTCCTCAGTTACTGGTCAGGACTCAATGCCATGATACCCCTTGGGGGAGCAGGACCTGAGCATCACCCGGATGCCCCTCCTCTCCACCGACGCGGAGAGGAGGCAGACACGCCAATTACTCAAGATGTGGGGAGAAACCGGGACCAACGCCAACCTGGAGCGGCTCCCGTAGCGTGCCTTTACGTCTCGAATACTCTCTGATGGAGGGGCATTGGAGGCTGGAGGTTGAAGGGCCCCGGGAAATCCTCTTGCACCGCTTCCCCTCGGCCGGCAATGACCCAATCGTACCCCAATCGACCCGCGTCTCGGGACTTGGACCGCGCTGAGATTCGCCGAGGCCCTCGCTGAGGACGCTGAAACTCGCTGCGTGCCACCCGCAGCCCGCAACGCTTTGCCGGGTCACGCAGGGCTGTGAACCCGATACGACGCCCCCATGGAGCCGCGAGAGCTCTGTTTGCTGCCCTGCGGTTGGTGCAATTCCCCACGAGACCTCGTCGCCGCTCGCCGTTGTCAGGGTAGAGCGCCCGTCGATGGCCGGCGTATCATCGTCATCCCGTCGTGAAGTCACGGACGGACGCGGTTGCTTGCTTGCTGTTGCTGTTGCTCGGCCTTCGGTTCCGGACTTCTCTCGTCCGACTTGCTTCTTCTACCTCCTTCTTCTCCCTAATCTTCTCTTGATCTTCTTCTTTCATCTCCCTTTTCCGCTTCGCGATACCCTCAGACGACCCTCATAAGCCATTGTCTCTGTTTGCTGCTTGACGGCTTAAACCTTGTGTGCTCGGCTTAAGCTCTTGTCCCTTCTTTGCTCGTTCAACTTCCCCTCTCCTTCATTCCACATCCTACACCCCCAAAATCAGACACAATGGCTGCCAACGGTAATAAGATGCACGAGTCCGAGAAGGTCAACACAAACATCGTGACCCTCACTCGTTTCCTCACTGAGGAGCAGGCCAAGCACCCTGAGGCTACTGGTGACTTTACGTATGATGCTGCTTACCTCGGCTTTCATGATACCGAACTGACAATGCCTGTTTAGCCTGCTTTGCCACGCTCTGCAATTCTCTTTCAAGTCCATTGCCTACTACATCCGACGCGCTACCCTCGTCAACCTGACCGGTCTGGCTGGTTCCTCCAACATCACCGGCGACGACCAGAAGAAGCTCGACGTCATTTCCAATGACCTCTTCATTGAGGCCATGCGCTCCTCGGGCAAGTGTTCGCTGCTCGTCTCTGAGGAGGAGGACGAGATCATCTACTTCCGCGACGCCAAGGACGCCCACTATGCTGTCGCCTGCGACCCTATTGACGGTTCTTCCAACCTGGACGCCGGTGTCTCTGTCGGCACCATCTTTGCTATTCACAAGCTTCCTCCCGGTTCCAAGGGCTGCAAGGAGGATATCCTGAAGCCCGGAACTGAGCTGCTGGCTGCCGGTTTCACCATGTACGGTGCCTCGGCCCAGCTCGTCATCACCATGCGTGGCGGCTCCGTCAACGGTTTCACCCTTGATAACGGTATCGGCGAGTTCATTCTGTCGCACCCCAACATGCGCCTGCCCAAGTCGCGTGCCATCTACTCTGTCAACGAGGGTAACTCCTTGTACTGGGAGGATAAGACGATTGGCTACTTCAACTCGCTCAAGAAGGCCCAGGAGAATGGCAAGCCCTACAGCTCGCGTTACATTGGTTCCATGGTTGCCGACGCTTACCGAACCCTGCTCTACGGAGGTATCTTTGCTTACCCCGCCGACAAGAAGAGCCCCAAGGGCAAGCTCCGTATTCTGTACGAGTGCGCGCCCATGGCTCTTATCTTTGAGAATGGTTAGTGGCAATTAATTGATTTAATGTCGTTCAACATGCTAACTCGACTTTAGCTGGTGGCCAGGCTGTCGACAACAACATGAAGCGAATGCTCGAGGTGGTTCCCGAGCACATCCACGACCGAGCCGGTATCTTCATGGGTAGCTACGACGAGGTTGAGCGGGTCAAGGCTTTCCACAAGTAAATGTTGTGATTTGCTATGCGATGCTATGTAACAAATTGTTTTGTTGGGAGGGGGGGAAATCATGGAAGCAGTAAAATACCAAAAAGCGAACATCATGAATGAAATGAGCATTTAATGACCAAGTCATGACACCATTCTTTACCATGACATGATACATGATGAATCTCATGATGCATTACCAGAAGCGAGGAACTAGCTTGGGTGTGTTCTTCTTCCACTCTTGATAGTCCTTGCGATGATCATATCGTTTGTCGTACTTTTCTTCGCTCAGTGGGATGCCGGATACCTTTGTCAACAACAGTGCCGCAAAGGCAGGGCTCACATAAGACAGCGCTGTGGTGGTCAGTATGCTACCCGCACTGCCTGAGAGACCCAGAGCCAACTGAACAGGCTGTCTTGCCAGGAGACCAGCGGCGACAGTAGCGATACCCGTCCAGAGGGTGATTTCACCAAAGTAGTTGGGGAATTGACTGCGCATGTTAGTCAATCACCTGCAAGTCATCTTTCAACAGCATCTCATACCTTTTAGAGAATAACCCACGCGTCATGAAATCCTCATCATGAAGCTTTTCCTTCTTCTCCTTAACCCACGCACTTTTCTGCCGATCAGCGATAACCTCACACGCGAAGCCGCCCGCCCAGATGGTTAGTCCGAGTATGTCTGTGAGTAGCAGCTTGGGCACAGCGGCGGAGAGGACGGCTGGGGGTACGGCGTTGAGAAGGATGACGGGTGAGAGGCAGAGAGAGACCCAAAGAGCTTGACCGAAGAATGCGCCGGCGAATTTTGGAGCGGAGGTCTTGATTTCATCGAAGCGTGAGTCGTGGCCGTTTTGAAGGACTCGAGCAAAGAGGTAAGATCCCACTACAACACGTCAGATCTCATCTCCGTAGTGTAAAGTAGCTTACATCTCGTCGCCCAAATAGCCACAGCACCTGTAAGCACCAACTGTCTCCAATCGGCATGCCTAAGAACAGTCGGTCCTTGGCCGCGCAGGATGGAGATGACGCCGGGGATGACTGGTCCGACGAGACGGGGCATGTACAGACTCAAAGCACCGACAGCGAGGAATGTTAGAGAGCCGCTTAGGTCGTAGATGCGATCAGATTTGGCGGCTATTGAAGGAAGACCAGCTGCTGCTTGGAGGGCGAGGGCGGTTGTTACTGGGGGGAGGAGGGCGCGGAGGAGGGATGGCATTTTGACGGTGTTGCAAGTAGGTGAAAGAACTCAGCCGAACTAACAGGTGTTGCGTGTACTCATGCTAGACATTGTCCTGTATATAAAGTATGAATTGGAAGTTCTCTTTGTCTCACAATGTACATTTGAGAGAAAAAGTCGTGACGCAATAGAGTCGAATCGGATACTCGATGCCGACCCGCCCCTCCGATCTCCGCGCTGAACGGACGAGCTCCGGGTCGGGGACGCGCGGAAGGGCCGGGCACTCGAATTGAGATATGCACAACTTCGTTGACTTTGAATATTGCCATTAGCTTTTTTTTTGCATTTTTGAGGTGGCTATTTGGTTAAACTGCTAGAAATACATCTGATTGTTTGAGAATACTGTCTACAGCAGCCCGCAGAATAGCATCTTCCACCAAGGACGCCCCTCACTCTCATCCCTTCGCGCCGGCTTTCTCAAATCCTCATCATCACTCTCATCTCCATCGCAAGTCTTGTTAATAGCCGCGATGGAATTGACGACAAGTTTGAAATCGCCATCCTGCTGGTCAAAGAAGCTATCCCATGTCAGTGTAAAAAAAAAACTCGGAATAACATCCGAAGAAAAAAAAACTCACCTTCGCATCATGAGCGAAATCCTCTTGACATCTCCCAAATCCAAAGGCTTAGGATCATCAAGATCCCTCCCTCTATACGTAGCTCTAAACTCATCCCACTTCATAACAATGATTCCACCCTCGGTAGGAGGTTCAAAGTCAACCTCCCAGCTAACACCAGCCTCATCCCTCCCATCCTCCCTCCTCTCGGGGATGGTATCCTTGACGGTGAGAGTAAACTTTTGCTCCGAGTTGCCCGCTCCGAGATCCAGCTGCAGACCGACCGTCTGGGTGAGGTCGAGGGATAGATCGCCCTTTGTACGCTGGGAGGCGAAGCCTGCGCCGCCGAGAGTCTTGGTGTCGAGGTTTCCGTGGAAGATGGCCTGCGAGTTGCAGATTGTTAGGTTGGAGACGCTGGAACCGCCTCGGACACGGTCGTCAGAAGCAGTCCAAAGGTCCTGAGACCAAGGGCTAAAGACAACATCAGTATATCACGTTTCTTCAAGAGAGATTCAATGAGATACTCACCGGTCACCGCCAAAGAGATATGTCAATTGATTCGCCATCTCTTCCTTTCCGTCAATTGATGCGTTATTGTTTGTTTGTTTACCGTTTGTTGAGAGGAGATGAAAGAAAAAGTTTAAAATTCCCCAGACTGTTTAATAACCCTTGTCGATCTAGACTCGTTTTTTTCATGAGATGCCGAGACCCCAATGACATAATTGACTCTCAACTCCCGATGCCAAGACGGGAAAGAGTAAAAAGGACAAAAGCTCGATTTGAGCATAATATCCACTATGTGCATAGTCAATGACAGTCTTTAGCTAAAACTCATCAAAAACCGATGATATATATACATTTCACTCATAACTATTCATTCTAATCATTTTCATTTCATCTTTCTTCATGTTCCCCGTGTGTGCTTTGGGTGGTGTCAACTATAAAATCAAGGTTCACACCTAAGCAGTCTACTACTACAACACATGCAAGCATGGATGATAACGACACTCACTCATCAATTCTAGACCCGATCCCTGGAGAAGCAAAGCCAATCGACACGTCCTCGTCAAAAAGCAGCCCCCTTTTACACGACTAAACCAACTAATAACCCAACTACTGCAAGGACAAGGACAGCATGTGTTTCCTTTCTCTCTGCTACGTAACTCTCTTCATTACCCCTCCCCTTTTGCAAGTTCTTCCTTTCCACAGCCTGATCCTCCTCCTCCCCTCATGACCCCTGTCTCATCAATCATACCGACGGCGGCCGTTCAATACAACCTCCGCGTCCGCGTCCGCATCCGAGCAAGCCGGGGACTACCTACAACTAACTACACGTAACGTAGGTAGGTCGCAATCTGTATTATCCCGAATCCCTTCGGGACTCATAACTGCCGAGCCCGATCTTTCATGCAAGCTTGTGAAATGGTACACGTCCACGTCCACCACAAGTAAACGCCCGTTTATGCCGTAGCCTGCTTTTTTTTTCCTTCACCGTCCAGCATCAACCCCCCAGCACGTGGACCAAGCCCCTGCAAGGAAGTAAAAAGGATGGGCGGGCTTTTAGAATTTACCGCCCCAAAAAAGACGATGCAAACCGCAGATTTTCAATGTTGTACACGCAATACATACGCCAACAGATACTTTTTTCAATCCCCCTCCTCAGCTGAGGAGACGACCCGAGAACGAAGGAGGAGGGGGCGGGTGGGCGTATGTTCTAGACATGTCCTTGTGCATTTTGCAACATAGCGCAGCCTGGTTTTCTGCAAGCCCCCTCCCCTTCTTCGTCTCCCACGCACGCCTTTGGGGCTGTTTTTTTTTTTACTCAAGCCATGGGGCGGCTCTGCAGAGCGCTATCTGTTTTGAGCTTTTCAGCTCTATTCCAGGCTCTTCAGCTGCTTTTCTTGGCTTCCGTCGAGACAAGGAGATTTGTGTCTTTGATCAGGCCAGACCAGACCAGGCTCAGTCAAAGTTTTGGTCGCACACATAGGACTTGTTTTGTCTGCCTCATGGGATCCCAATCTCTCTCATGCTAGGTCCCCAAGGTAGGATCGAGGCCCGTGACACCGAGACCCATCCATGGCCCAAGTCCCCAAGTCCTAGATCCTTCAACCGACACATCCATCCATCCATCCCATCCCATCAAACAGTCACATTCACACCATTGCTTGGACCAGGCTCTGATTCGTAAGCTACTGTTGCACATTTCTCCTTTCATCTAATTTGTTTGTTTCGATGGCTCGCGAATATCTACTCAACAAAAAGGGACCGGGGTCTTCCGACCCTGCAGCCGCCATCGTCGCCTCCATCCCTCGCTCCCAGCCTGCCTGCCTGCCTAGTCCCATCAATTGCGTCCATTCATAATCCAAAATGTACAATTCATACATTGATTGATTTGCCATAAACGCCTCATGTATCTTCTTTTCCATCGCCATCCCAGATAGTAATCAATAACGTTCGTCCATCTTTGCAGCCGTCACAAGCCAACCAAGTCGAGCCCTTCGATGGTTGGTGCGTAAAAACGAGGGCAGACGATGTGAATCGCCTGAATGATGCCACTGGCTTAGAGCCAAGGCACCCACGGGAAGAAGAAGAAGAGTGTGGAGAGTGAAAGAAACCAAAAATATCAAAACCCGCCATGCTGTAATGCCTTGTGAGGCTCATCCCAACGCCAAAGTAAAAGTGCAAATTCATTCGCTTTTGGCTCCCGGTTTATCCGGGTCGCCAGGCCAGTCCCATGACTCCCGTCTTCACACTCATTGAGGGTGCATCAGACCGGGAGAGCCGGGCATCGACAGAGGAGTGGTGGGATAGTCGAAGCCGGCCTCTGAACAGTTGGCCGAATGGTCGAACGTGTGCGAGAGCGGAGGAGTCTGGAACCCCATCAGCAACGTGGATCTCGAGTAGCCCCGCGGGGCATTTGACTGGCGTAACTCACATGAGGGTTGGACTGATCGTAGGGGCTTGGGGCGTTGAAGTCCATGGGAGGCATGTAGCTGTAAGCCATGTAAGGCGCGAGGCCGTCGTCACTGGAGTACGACTCCCGCTTGATGGCGTCGCTAAAGTGCGTCATCGAGGGGAGCGTCATGGGAACGGTGGAAGCCGTCAGGTAGTTGGGGTAGGCGTCGGCCGTGGTCATGGCAGGGTAGGACTGAGCCGAGCCGTAGGGAGCGAGGAGGATCTCATCGGGAGCTGGGTAGGTCGAGTATGTGAACTGAGGAGGGCTGTTGGAGCGAGCTCGGTCGTCGTAGGTGCCAGGGAAGAAGAGATCGTCAGTTGGCTCCATGGGAGGAGTGAACTGGCCCTGAGAAACCACAGGCTTGGCCGGAGCGGCCTGCGACTTCTGAGACTTGGAGGGCGATCGCTTCGACTTTGTCGTCTTCTGGGGCTGCTTGTCCGAGTCGGCATCGTCAGAAGAACCGGCGCGGCGCTCGAGGTCTTCCAGACGGCGCTTGAGCTTCTTGCCTGCGGGGTGTTAGTGGGAGCTGGTGAGAGCTTCACACTCGAGACTTACGGTAGTTGCGCTGAGCAATGCGGTTTTGGATGCGGCGGCGCTCAGCAAGATCAGAGATCTTGGTCCAGTCCTCATCGGGGTTGGCAGAGGCGCTGAAGGCACTGCTGGTTCCCGAGTACTGTCTGGGAGGTGGAGGAGCTGCCGCGTAGGCGTAGGCGGGTTGTGACATGAACACGGACATTGTGTGTGTTGATGTTGTAGACTGAGGGTTGTAGTAGAGAGACGTCGTGGAGGTGTTGGTCGTCGCTGTGTTCAACGACGAAGCTTTAGACAGTTCCCGAAGCACAATTGGGACGAGCTGGTGTTGTGTAGTTGATCTGTCTGTTCTGTCTGCCAAAGCCTGCTGTTCTCTGTCTGCCCTTTCTCTGTCTGTCCTTGTATGCGAATTGAGTAAGGCTGTGGAGGGGGGATGGGTATATATAAGAGAGATGAGTGATGATTGAGTGAACAAGAGCGAGCAAGAGGAAGCAAGCAACCTTGAAGCTGGTGATGAACTTGGAGATCGATGGAGAATGGGCAGAATGGTGAGGGGAAGAAGCTACAATTAAATATACAGGATCCAAGTCCAGGGCCAAGCTGAGAGTGACGAAGGAGCTGCTGGGGCGTGGACGATTGAGGGGGACATGTAGCGCTGGATAGCCCATGTTCCTGTGTACTGCCTGGGTAGAGCAACGCAACTGCACTGCAGCATGGAGGCGTGTGGTCGCAATCCCTGGAGTTGCACGCCCTCACCAACGCAACGGGAAGCACACACCCCCCAGCACGGCCACAGACCAAAAAAGGTCCTGGGAGGGGTGGTGGGAGGGGGTGTGTGTGTGCGAGTGCGAGAGAGTGTGTGTGGTGTCTTTTGGTGGTGGCCCGCCTTTTTGGAGGTGGAGGAGGCAAAGACATGGATCCTGGACTCCTCGAGCTGGCAGGGCAGGGTAAATGGCCCTGGGCCCTGGGCCTGGCGCTGCCTGCCTGCCCCTCTGGCCTCACAGGGCTGCTGCTGTTACTGCTTGGTGCTGGGAAGGTGCCAGGTGCTACACAACGCAGGTGGGTACAGAGGTGCACCTTCCCTGCCCATCCCATCACAACCTGGCTGAGCCCCAATGCAGAACAAGGTACGTACCTCCGCCTTTTCCATCCTTCGCATTCGTCTCGCATTTGGGGTCTTTTGGCAGCCCATTGGCCCCTTCGCATCGGATTCCCGAGTACTGTACTGAGCAGTTAGTAGTAGGGGAAAGCAGAGGCAGAGGCATTGAGCTTCATTTTGCCGTATCCGTTCTTGCTACCAAGAGCATTGACAATTACTACGAGCCCTATAATACCACATGAAACTGCCGCTCATTTACCCTCCCGGCCCGTGCAATGAGATGAGTTGAGTTGAGTTGGGAACGGATGATGGACCAGCCAGCGCCAACTCCGTGTCCGTGTCCGTCCGTTTTGCCCACCAAGAAACAAGATCAATCTCGCAAACTACCTAGGTAGATAGCAAAAGCACTGAAGGATTCATCACTCTGAAAAGGCGGTTCAACTAACAATTTGATCCGTCTCTATCTGTGCGACGGAGGGGAGTGTCGCGGCAGTGGTGTCTACACAAAAGAGCGGGATTCGAGCTCTCGAGGCAGAGAGTCAAATGCAACTTCGGGATCCATGGGATGGGAAGGGCCATACCACCTTTGACCGTCATGACTGGAATCCGTTTGCTGCACTGCGGTGCACATTGGCTGGGCCTGGAGAAAGTACGTACCGGTGCGTATACTTTTGGGCATCACGTTCTCTCGTCCTTTTGCTATGCTATGCTCTGGTAGGTATGGATTGCGTATCCTTCTGCCGTCGCTCCCGTGAGTCGTTCGTCACGTAACATCAACGGTGGAGAGAGTGTGAACGCCCAGGCGCAGCCGCCGGCAGCAGCGAAAAAGGCGGAAGCAAAATAGAAGCATCAAGTCAAGGCAAGCCTTCAAGCCACCAGCAATGCCATGTCGCCGTTTGAAACCTACAGCTGTGCTGTGCTGCGGTGCGGTGCGCTGTGCTGTGCTGTGCTCCAGCAGAAGAAAGACCCTTTGAACGGCGACCTACTGTACTTAGCTCATACTAACTCAAGCCCTGTCGGCGAGCCAGGTTCCGGGGTGATTGGACGGGAACTCCAAGGCAGAATCCAGAGGCGGGCTAATTATGCCCATGAGTGCCCACAATAGCTCAAAGCTCGAGTCGATTGCCGCGTCCGTCTCTAGCGGCAGGCGAGCATCGCCTTGTTGCTCTCCACTCCCGAGCCTCCCCGGGCCCGACCGACAACTGAGATGCTCTGTTTAGCTGCTTGTACACAGACAATTCCAAAAAAGGTTTCGCAAAGCCCATCGTTGCTTCAGTCAAAGTCACCACCACCTACATCATTTTACGACGTGACGGGCAATTAGTGACAAATCCTCAGTAACCAACCAGAGCATCTCAGTTGTCGGT
>JABCKC010000943.1:0-10294 GCA_013186395.1 Fusarium papillatum | reverse complement strand
GAGCAGACGAGGGGGAGACGGATGGGACGCTTAACTTAATTAGTGGCCTGGCTAAAAGAAGAACTCACTGAATGAATGGATGCGAAGAAGTCATGACAGTGAGATTCTAGGGGTGATACTGATTCGGGTAGTGGGTTCATGAGAGATTAAAGCCACCGCCCGGTCATGGACATGATTACTTGATGTTCAGTGCTATACTGTACTATGTTGTGTTGTGTTGTGCTGGACTGCACTAATACCCATGAACATCCCGACCGTATCCAGCCAGGCATGGCAGCGTCGGGTATCCAGAGAAGTCAAGGCCCGAAGCCGCCCCGATGCTTCTCTCGCCCAGGACCTTGGGGACGGTTGGCCGGATCGTGTCGGACCCGAGGCCGGCGCAGGACGAAGCCAGCCACGCCCAACAAGGCGGCACCTTAACGACGCACGCCCCCTCCAAGGATCCATTGGATCCCACGTCTCTTCCAGCAGGGGGGAAACACCCCGGCAGGGCAGTCCTAGGTTGTTGTGTGCGTGTGAGAAGGTTGGTTTGGTGGCATGGCACTTGCTTGGGCTTGGGGGAGCGGGCTAGGCGGGCTGGGTTTGAAACGGGGGTGGCGCTCCACATTGGTTGTGAACACCAATGACCTCCGTTGGCGAAGTATTTAGCACACCCACACTGGCACAGTCGCAGTCCGCGGGCTTGCGGGTACCTTATTCAAGGGCTCAAGAACGTGGCACGGCCTTTAGCTTGCGCTGAATTGGTGGAGATGGATGGATGGATGGATGGATGCTAGGGAGATAAACTGCAAAGGGCACGAGGGACACCAATCCACTTTGTTATCGATATTGCCGTCTACATTGGATCCATGGATGTCTTGACCTTGCAATCAGTACAGCACTGGCGGCACTCGTTGGTGCCCCTCCCTGTCCATGGAACTCCAGCGAATCAGATAATATCAACCGGTGCCAGGCCCCTGGGTAACGTCGCAACCGACTGCATGGATGGATGGAGTGATGGGAAGTGCCCTTGACACACAGGAAAGACGGGATATGTATTCCACCCTCGATTCCAAGGACATGACGACATGGCCCCTAGGACTATGGGATACCTGGGTAGCCATCCCTCCCATCCCATCCCATCCCATCCCATCCATTCTAGCCCATAACCGACCAGGAAACTGTCATGATCATAGCACGGCCACCCCGAACGATGGTCTTTGCAGCCAAGGCCAAGCTGGATCGGATCGTCGCTCGTTTACTCTAGGCATCGACATTTGTACCTTGTCCAACTAGCCACCTACCTTCCCCCTCCAGCAGAAGTAGGCCATGTGGACGAACCATGAGACGGGACACGCACGACACTACACTACACGACACAACAGGTGCCGGGCGGGACCTTTGTTCAGTCAGGCGAGCGACCATTATTATGATTGATAATGACGTGAGATATCCCAGCTCCTCGCCGCATCGTTCTATAAGGCAGAGTAGGGCTGGGGAAAAGCGGACTGATTGCAAGGTCAAGAGTGGAGGCGGAGAACTTGACTGACAGACGGGACCCAAGCAAGAAAGGGGACTTTTGGTCTGCTCACCGCGTGCGGCATGTGGGCTTGAGCAGGCTGGGCTCATGTCATGTCCTGTCCCCCCTCTCTTTCGAGTGTGCCTCTACCTACATGAACTCACTCGGTCGAGCTGCTACCTACCTAGTTGAATGCATGCAACAGGATATGAAGCACACGCAGGTACGCCAGACGATCCCAGAGCACCGGTTCCTGAATCCTTGAGGCTTCATTCCGGCGCAACGGTTCCAATCCTTCAGCTAGAGTTTCGGCTCGGCCCAGATTTTTGTTCGCTACACGACCGCCGCCCCCTTTCGCTAAGGGCGGCAGATCGCGAACCACGAGGGAGCCGCCCGCGCGCGTGCTCTTGTATTTGGGGTGTGCAGAAGCACAAACCGTTTCCCCTCTTTGGAGATGGTAGCGAGTCCGAGTGCGAGCAGCGGCCAAGTATTTGGTCTGGGTTAATTCCCATTAATATCAAAGAGACTAGACGCATAGACTCTTTTGATGGAGGCTTGGCCGATGGGTAAAGGTGGAGTAGCTAACTAATGTGCGTGGAAGTTGAGATTCGAGATTCTTTGAGCTGAGGCTGAGGGATGGTGCTTGCTCCGTGCTTCTCGGCATGCCCCTACAGATTGGGGTAATCTCTTGCGAATGCCTCGTACTACACGAAAATGGATGAAAGACATGCATTGTTGGCGGAGGGGCAAGGTAAATTTCTTACAAGAGGGATCATGTTTTTCTTGAATTTCGCAAAGTTGAGCAGACAAAAATCAATACCATGTTTTTCAACTTGATTGGCATCCCGAGAATTCGGGAGGAAACCCCGGGCCTTGGGTGCGGCAGACCCGGCCGGGATTGGGGCGATCCTCGGGGCGGGTCGCGGATTGCCGGAGGGGTTTGACCATCGCCGCCCATCGGGGGTTTTCTTGTCTTCATCGCCGCCCGGGGGGGTGTTCATCTCCTCCTCCACAGAAGGATCTTGACAGTTCCGCTTGATGGCTCATGCTTCTTCCCTTCCCTTCCCACGACGATCCTTCTGTCACCCTAAAATCGCTGCTTTTTTGCAACCCATACTCCTCCCCCCGGGCGTACAGCAGCCACAGTTTGCGCTCTGACTTTGGGGTGTTTAGTCTCCCTCCCATCTGCTGAAACAAAAGCTTCTACACCCCCTACGTAGCTCATTTAACCTGCTTCTCGAACGAACCACCATGGCCCCTCCCCCTGGTGGGACGTTTCCAACGGCCGGCGGTTTAGGAGAAAAAGATGGCGTGCGCCAGCCTAGGGAATCTGACAGCCATCGCTCGTAAGGACTCGTTCGCCTCACCAAAGTTTCTTAGGCTGAGCATGAAGAAGCTGGGACTCAGTCTAATCTCCCGCTAGACGGGCTCAAACAAAACACCAACCGCTCTGCTGCTCGCGTGGGGTCGCCGACCCCGGACGCTGGGCTCAGTTCGACGGCGCAACAGCACAATGGTGCGCAATACATACACAAAATAGTTTCAGTTCCCATTGGAAGGTCCAAGCGGCTTGGTAATAGTTTGTAAGGTAGAACCAACAATTCTTTTTGGTCGCAACTGTTACCATATTCTGCTGCCTTGCCTTGCCTGCCGACGCACTTCGTTCCGATCCCGAGGTGACGCGGCCAAAAGAGCGGTCGCGTCTCTGGTTAGCGCACTAAGCGCGCGTTCTTGGCGGTACAGATGCCCCACTCACCATTGAACATGCTGGGCAGTTGCCCTGTGCGGTTTGTCGGAAAAGCACAGGCTCCAGGGCTGTTCGTCCCTATATCCGCATGTACCAAACAACAACATCTCGTCGTCTACATTCTCACCCCCATTACACCATGCCACAATGACCATGACGGCGTCGCGATACCGGGCTCGCAAGCAAAAGGTTTTCCGGTCCGTGTTCCAGACCGACATCTCCCAGCCGACTCCTCGGTCGACTCCCGTCGCGGCATTCACCGAGCACGGCGTGGCCTTTGGTGGTCCACGCGCGTTGTCGCCTCAGCAGCAGAGAGCTGCTCCACCACCGCCGCCGCTCTTCCATCAGACTCTCCATCAGCCCAGCGACCAGGTGAGGTGGGATCGAGCATGGCACGTCGTCACCTCCAGGATCCAGCTGCCGACCTCAGTTGCCGCCGAGGACTCGTTTGGCGCCCTGTCGCAGGAGTCACAGGACATTGACCTGGACTTCCGAGACTCCCTGGCCTTGCTCCTCTACCCTGGCCGTGCATTGCCGCAGGCCGCGCACACGGAGGACATCCTGCTCTGGCACACGCAGCAGGTTCGCCAGCACTTTGTTCACCATGTTATGCCGTTA
Source organism: Fusarium papillatum (assembly GCA_013186395.1). NCBI lineage: Eukaryota > Fungi > Ascomycota > Sordariomycetes > Hypocreales > Nectriaceae > Fusarium > Fusarium papillatum. The sequence goes on along the minus strand of JABCKC010000943.1, from coordinate 6,431 downwards.
CTGGCCGCCTGCGCCAGCCAAACCGACCTGACGCAGATCCTGCTCTCGAGCATATCGACCCTTGAGGCTGCTCATCGCCAGTATCTGTACGGACTGACGCTCATCGCTCAGGGATTTGAAGATGAAGCGTCGGCAGACGCAGCTCTAACCAAGTTTCGTCGAGACTTGCACGCCATCATTGGGAACTCTCTCAACCAGGGGTTGACAAGTGCCATCCGCAGCGTTCTTCAACGGCTAGTTCATCTAAATCTCGGTATTGGCAAGCGCTATGATGGGACAGCATCAGAGCCTGCAGACGACGGCGATGACTCGGTGGCTCGGAAAGAGCTCCTGGGTCTGCTAGAGTCTCTTCAGAATGTTGGTCTGGCCGGCGAGAAGTTCCAGGTGCTGTTTGCTGAAATTATGGACGCGAGTATGGAGGAGTTTATCAAAACTTCATATTCGGGAGTCTGGCAGTTGCAGGAACCATCATCATCTCCGGGTGCGCCCAGGGGCTGTCTCGCTCATCTGTCTGAGTGGGTTGAGAACATTTACGGACGTCTCGCTGTGGAAGTCTTCAGCCGTCTTGGAACTCGCATCGCCTGGAACGATGTAGAGTGTTGGAAGGAAATCGCTGTTGGACGCCTAGCAACACTGCGGATTCAGGAGCTCTTCGACATTGCCCTCAACTGGCCCGAGAGTAAAGGGGGCCTCGATGACCTCCGCTCAGCTGTCACGACACCACAGCGCCGCTTGCAGCTCACGGATGCGTTTTCGATGGCTCTACAGACACGTCTACTTCACCCTGGTCGATCTACGCTGGACATCCTCCAAACCTACATCTCCATGATTAGAACATTTCATGCGCTGGATCACTCAAAGGTGCTACTTGATCGTGTCGTCCATGCGCTGCAGTTATATCTCTGCCAGAGAGATGATGCCATCCGGATTGTCGTCACAGGCCTCCTTTCCAACCCCAGCAGCAATGATTCGGAGGAGGGCAAGACCAAGCTGGTAGAGTTAGCAGTGTTGCTCAACTCAGCCTCCCAGCAGCAGCGGCGCCCAACGGACGATGATGACCTCGACTGGAACGATATGACTTGGGTGCCAGACCCAGCGGATGCAGGCGTCAATTACAAACGGCCTAGAAATGAGGATGTCATTGGCACGCTGATCAATGCCCTCGGATCCCAAGACATTTTCATCAAAGAGTTCCAACTCATTCTCGCAGAGCGTCTGCTCTCAAGCCAGAGGAACTTCCTTCAAGAAACCAAGGTATTAAAGCTTTTGAGGAAGCGGTTTGGTGAAAACGCCCTGCAAAATTGCGATGTCATGATGAGGGATATCGAAGACTCGAAGACTGTGAATTCGGCTATTCGCCCGAATCTACACCAGCCCCCGGGCAGTACGGATGTGCTTTGGTATGAGGCCAAGACTCTCTCACGACTCTTCTGGCCTGGTTTGTCTCAAGAACCGTTCACGGTGCCACGGCCGGTTGCGATAATGCAGCGTCAATACGAGCGAGAGTTCGAGGACCTAAAAACATCGCAGAAGCTCAATTGGTTGCACCAACTGGGTTTGGCAATCGTCAAGTTGGACTTTGAGGATCGGTCCATCGAGCTTGAGTGCAGGACATACGAGGCTGCTGTGATCTACGCATTCCAAGACGAAAACGGCCAGAGCGAATCCGGGCCAGTACAGCGCAACTTCAACGACATTTGGCAGCAGCTCATGATTGACGAAGACCTGCTTGAGGCAGCTCTGAAATTCTGGGTCGGCAAGAAAGTGCTTCGCGATATTGGTCAGCAGAATTACATGGTCATCGAACGACTGGACGATGAGGGCACAGCGGACCAGGCAGATACTCCGGGAGACGACCAAGGCCCTGGGGATGGCGGCCAGCCATCTCCACGCAAGGCCAAGATAGATTCAAAGGAGCAGGAACGACGGACTGTCTACTGGCAATTCATCGTGGGCATGTTGACGAATTCGGCGCCAGCCATGCCCCTGGCGCAGATTTTGATGATGATGAAGATGCTGATCGCCGATGGCTGCTCTTGGAGCAACGAGGAACTACAAGAGTTTTTGGGAGAAAAGGTGGCGGAGAATGAGTTGGAGCTAGCAGGCGGCAAGTATCGCCTGCCCAAGAAGTGATGCAGACCATGGGCCGTCGGATTTGTTTGCAGGCCAAAACTCTGTGTCATGGGCTCGGCCGCTGGGCTCGGAACCAGGTGAATCTTGCTGCAGTGTTACCCTCTCGCAGCGGGCTGAGATGGCGGTGGAGGCAGTGAACAACTCTTCGCAGGACAAACATTCGGAACCGAATAGCAGCCGTGACTCGCCGAGGGACTGCACGTTGCATCGAAGTGGAACGGGATAGATGCAGCGACGGCTGATTGCGGCCTATTCCGGCGAGGACAACGAGGCGATGCTCTATCTGTGCTGATAGTTGGACGGAACCAAGGAAAGGCGGAGACGGGGACTCGAAAGTCAAACCAACCTAGTCTGCCAGGTTTGTTTGATGCCGGGTGTGTCTTCCCTGTTTACCTACATATGCCGTGCCTGGGGGACGGACCCCAGGCTTTATGTAAATAGAAGCAGTGCGTTGCTCCAAGCTTTGAGCCAGGGACGGACAAACAACCAGAACGGGACAGAGAATGAGGCATCCCAATATGGCGACTCCCCCGAATGTCCGGGATCGCCGCCGGGATCCAGGTAGATGAAACAGCGAATAGAACTGTTGCCCTCGAAAGGAGCGAGAAGTGTCACGGTGCCGGACAGTCGTTGCAGATCTGTTTCTATCGACGAGGGCCAGTATTTATCCAGGATCTGGGGATTCTGGGTGCGGAGGGACCAATTGACGGCCTCGAGGTTAAAGTGGTTGCAGGTTCTGGCAGATGGTGATGGGTGGGATCCGCAACGCCCGAGCGGCACAGGCGCCTCCACTGACCGAGTATGGGAAATGGAATGCTCAGGTGCCTTGAGGTCTGACGTATTCATCATCAACGAGGCATCGATGGGACGGGGTTGAGGCGCGTGAGATGCGCCAGGGTTGCGCGAAGAGGCCATGTGAGTGGGAGCGGACGAGGACGATGACTAGGGGGGATATTGAGTCATAGCGACAAAGGCTGCTGCTGAAAAAAAGAGACGATGAAACCGGTTGGACGCCTTGGAGATCCCTGGACCGGGATTCGGCATTGAGTCTCTCTTTTCTGATATGTTGAAAGACAATGTTTCTGTTCTCAGCGCCGAAAGACAGGGCGGCCTGCAGAGCGTGAGTGTAGGCCCGGCAAGTGTCTCAGTATTAAAAAAAGACCGGGCGAGTCGAGAGACAAGGTTGCCAATCTGCATGTGAGACCTCGAACCGGGCTTGAGCTGGGCGTTCATGTTGATTCCCAGCCCAGGGAGGGAGTGAGGTGTCATGTGGTGTGCGTGTGCGTGTGTTTGCTGTCTTGGGTTTGCGGTGCGTAGCCGATCGGCTGTGCCGTCGGACGAATGCTCCTTGGAGACTCCAGCTGGCTGTGAGATGCAATCCATTGATTGACTGATTGACGGACCCATGGCACTTTTTAGTTCCAGAAAGAGGCAGGGGAAAAGGAAGACGACTTGAGAATAGGGAAAGCCACATTATAATGACGAACAGACTACGGCTCGCTGCTTGCGTGGTCAGCGAACAAGGTTGGCAGAGAGAGGAGCAACATACCCATCATCAAAGAGCCCAACTTACACGCCAGGTAATCCACGGCATGCCAATGGTGGCGGAGGGCTGGGGCCTGGGAGGGGGGTCGAACAAACACATATCCAGGATGGGGAAACCGATAGTCTCTGCGCGGACCCTTTTCTATTGGGTTTTACGAAGACAGCACAGCACAGCAGAGACGACGCGGCAGGGCTTGGAGGAAGGACATCATTCGTTGCATTGTTATGCAGCTTGCCTGCCAGAGGTGCAGTACAGTGGTCGAGAAAAGGAAGCAAGACAAGAAAAACGAACCCGGCTGGTTCCATTGCCAAACGACAACGTAGGGCGGGCTAAAATAGAGGAACGTCAGACGGACGCCAGGTTGACGCTGGAGGGGGCAGCTCCAGTGAGGTCTAGCGGAGAGGGGGCTTATCATGGCGGTCGGTCGCGATATGAGCCGCAATTGTGAGAGTGTTTGTCCGTCTGCCTGTGTGGGCCGGGGAGGGCTCGAGCTTGGTAAGTGATGGGCAATCATGGGTGATGTGATGTGATGGATGGCTCGAGGCACGCGAGGCGACGGCGGGCGCTCACATGATGGTCATGTCGACAGGCTGAGCCATCATGGCACCGGTGGAATACAAAAAAGAGAGAGCTCACGGATGGGCGCCGTAATCACGGAACAAACTGATGAAACGAGGTGTTTTCAAAGTGATTCAGCAGATAGGGAGGTCAGTCATCAATCCCATGACTTGTTGGATATTGCCCGGCGTCTTGTTAGTTCGAGGTTCGCTGAATATCGGGTCCGCATCCTATAAGGGCAATGTTGATTCACAGTATGAACACAAACTGCATAACTTCTCACTTCCAGGATCATGAACGGAGAGACCAACCAGAAATTCGGGCTCTGCTTTCTTTTTTTCCCCCTCTCTCTTCCTTTTACGAGAGAGGGGGCGCCGTACCCTAACCAGCTGAACCTGATGGTTTCCGCCATCTCCAGGGTGGGTGGTGGTGGATGAGTTTGCTCTACGAGGCCCGCCGCCTCAGCACCTGGAGTACACCTCCGGGTCTCCATCCATCCATATCCAACCAATGGATCCTAGATCCATCCATTGAATAAAAAAAAAGGTAGGACCCGGGCGTTCGTTCTCGTTCAATGCGGCGGTTGCTGGTAGCTGGGCCGGAACCTAGCATTCAAGGTCAAAAGGGCAGGGAAGAGTCCGCCCCAGACACCTTCTAATCCAATGGACGAGAGCCAATCCATCATGCCCTCTTCGCATCATGTGCACGTTTGGGATAGGCTCCGTTAATACGCCCCCCCCGGGCCACCCCAGCAGCCAGCACTTCGATTCGCTTTTCTTACTGTACGTCCATGGCACGCAACAAGCTCCACTGAGGCGATCTTCTTGTCCCGCTAATTGCTCAGGTGAGTGAGCAAGGGAAAAGGAAAAAAAAAAAGGGCTCAGAGGGAAAGACAAGAAAGAAGGAAAAAAAGGTCAAAGCCGAGCCATCGATGATGGGCTGTGTGTGCCGGCTTGGGCTTGGGCTGGCTGGAAACTGGCTTGAGTTTTCGCCCAGTTGACTCTGGCTGGCGGCTGGGGCTACCTTTGGACGGTATCGTCCATGCCCGGCTAGACTTCCTCTGCGCATGACCATGACTCTCTCTCTCCCCTCTCACTCTTGTCATTGCGAGTCCTTGCCTGTGAGTCTCTCCGTCTCCAGCTCATCACTCGAGCGAAGGCCCTGCCCGTGCCCCCCCTGGTGGTGGAGGTACTGTTCCGTACCAAGCAAAAAAGTATGGTACCAACGGGTCAGTCGGGTGGTTTGGTTGCTTTTAGGGCGAGCGAGGGTCGCTTCATCCGGGATATGGAGGAGGAGTACGGAGTAGGAGATGAGGAGAACCTTGGAAGCTTGTCCGTTCGCCTACTCGCACTTTGATCGACTGTTTCTTGGACGTCGTGCGTTGGTTCGTCGTTCGTTTTACCTTTCGGTTTGTCTGTCTGTCTGTCTGCTTGCTCACCTTTCTCCCCTCTCTCTCCCTCATCATTCACCTCTTTTCAACCCCTCATTCCCCATCAACAGCCTTGTCATCGTTGTCGTCGTCGTCGCCGCCCCCGTTCCCGTTTTCGTCTCCCTGCCGTTTGTCTCTGTCGGCGTCTTTTTTGCTCTCGGTGATCCATCCTCATCGGTCGGTCCCCTTGCCCGCTTCGCTTATCACAAACCCAGGCTGTCCTGTCCTGTCCTGTCCTGTCCGTCAGTCCCGCTTTGAATGCCTTGCCTACCCAGGCGGCGGCGGGCCTCCTCTTGCTTGGGAGCAGCAGCTTACTTTGGGGGATACCGTACCGTACTGTACCGATCAACCCGACGACTCTCCACTTGCTGCCAAACACGGCCGGCCGGCACCCAGCCCAGCAGCCCAGTCCACCAGCATTTTGGGGGAGTGTGAATGAGAGTGTGGTGGACGGCCAGGCCAACTAAATCCAACCGCGACTTGCGACTGCGACTTGTTTGACTGCGACTCCGGCTCTGACTTGACTGCGACATTTGGTGCCATCATCATCCCCGGGGTTTCTGTTGGAGGGACAAGAGCAGCCCGCTGCCGGCCTGTTCATTCTTGCTCCCCTTTTTTAACCCTTTCTCTCTACCTACCTACCTATTCCATATTTACTTCAGACGTCCGTCCTCTCCGCCGGTACGCCTACGTAAAGACAAAGAAGCCTTTTCTTTCATTCCCGGGCATCACCTTGTCCGCCCTACCTGCCTGCCTGCCTGCCTG
>JABCKC010000942.1:0-13393 GCA_013186395.1 Fusarium papillatum | reverse complement strand
GCAGGAAGAATGAAGAGGAAAGAATAGAATCCCAAAAGGGAGCAGAATAAAAGCGACAGGAACAAGGTTTCGATGAGAGGTCGGTGATGAAGAGTGACGATGAAGCAGGAGGTTTTGCGGGGTTCGGGCAATGTTTGGTGCCCGCTTATCAGCTGATAAAGTCTCGGTCGCGGCCTGAGGCACTGACGTCATTGTTTATTCACGGACCTGCCACGTCGCGCAGACGCGTTGACGTCACATTCGTCACTGAACATGATCTGAAACGTTTAAAATCAGGCATTGGCACTGCCATAAGAGTCTAGAACGATCTGATGGTACGTACAAGTCATTCTCTTACAGGGAAATCATGTTGAGGGGCGAAAGGTAATAGAGCTTAAGATAAGATGGTGGCTAGCGTTTAAGCATAAGTTAAGAGCCAAGATCTAAAAATAGAACTTGATGGAGGAGACAAGGTCATGGATGGGAAGCGAGATTGACGAGAAGAGTAGAAAAAGCTTGATTTGACATCTTCTAGACTGTTTTCATAATAACAATCACTGGCTCACGTCTTCCTTTTGACTACCCTAAACTACACACCTAACTCACCAACACTCAGCTCCGCTCAACTCTCCCCTATAAATATTCCTCCTTGGCAGCTGCTGTTAGCGCTGCGTTAGGGCAAGGTCGATTTTACAGGCCACTTTGGCAGCTTTTGCAGTTAGGGCTATCTTAGCCCTAACAACGCCGCACCCACGGGAATTAGGAGAAGTTGGCCCTGGTGCGTACGAAGCTGCCGGCGACGAAGCCATCACGGCTTAACAAACCTGCCGACGAGCCCGGCGACTTAGAGTTGGGGCCTCCAGGCACGGGCACGCCGGGCAGCCTCGCAAGCCGCTGCCTCGCAGCTGCTTGCACCTTTCCCTACCGGCCCTCGCGAGCCTCGACCGCCTCTGCAGCCTCGGCTAGCTGCCCAGAGGACCCTACGGCTTCGGTTCTCACGAGCCGGCCTCACGGCCTTCGCAAGCCGACCCGACCGACCTCTGCAAGCTACGGCGACCGGCAGACTTTTCTTCTTTTCCCCTCGGGAGGCCCCGGCCTATTAGCCTAGGCACGGGCTCGGGCTTCTTCCCTAGGTAACTCCCGCCGCGGCCCTCGATTACGGCGGCTTCCTTAAATACCGACCGTTTAACTGGCCTCTAGCCGACCGACCGAGCGATTACGAGAGATTGCGACTATGATATACCGCTAATAGCTACGTAGCTTAAATATTAGCTTTAGCCTCGATATGCTAGATAGTTTCTATAGAAGGAGGAGGACCTGGCAGCGCGAGACCTACCTCGCCGTCTTAGCTCTATAGTAACTAGCTATAGTATGTCCTTTTACTCCACTGGAGGTTATGTGGCTTTGCCTCAGGACGAAAATAAATCATCATCATCATCATCATCATCATCATCACACTCAGCTCCGCTTGAAGCGTGATGCGAATGATGGCAATCACGCATACCGTCTCAGTCTGGTTCTATAATCACCGACGCATTTAATCTATCCGAATACTCAAATTGGACTAATAAATCTCCAGCTAGTAAAGAGCGCATTTGTAGTAACTGTCTCCTTCAACTTCATAACATCACATCATCACTACACGTAACCGTCCCTGGTGCATTTCCTAATCAAGTATCCCTCCTGAATGTCTGACAAGACGTCCATAGTCCGCGCGCATAGATCAGAGGGTATTACCCTCACTGTTTGATGGGGTCGGGGATGCCGACCTCTCCGAGGTGGTTTCCGCCTCTTGCTCAATGTAGTAAGTCGGAAGAAGATCATAGTGGACAAAGGCCGGAATGATTAATGTGTATGCTTCCGCTCGATCATGGGCCAAGCCTCCCTTGACCGCCTCATCTGCAATCGTGGCAAAGACGGAGTTTTCGAAGCGGGGTTCCGATTGCCCATCTCTGACCCCTAGTTCTCTGGTGTCCCCGAGAACTTGTTTGGTTATGGACGCAATGGCGAGAATGAATAGAGAAAATAGCTCCTGAGCCCATTGCAACAGCATCCCGGAATTGGCACGGGTATCGATGACTAGCTCTTCCATACGCTGGCTATCGCCGCCAGAAGGCGACTCACTAGAGTTGCAAGTGTTAGCAAAAGTCATGAGTGAATCAAGGTATTCCTGTAGTACATACCGGGAGGCCGATGATAGGAGCATGCCCAAGAAACATTGCATTGGCGGCGACCTGTCCATAGAAAGCTCTATATCGTCTGCTCTGGCCATGCGACCGCTCTCGTTATCTATGCGAGGAATGCGCGTAAGCGTTTCCCCTTTATACAGCCATTCCATAAGTGTCTCCATCTTTTGTGACGTGTTGTCGGATGTTTCGTGGCCTACGATGCGCCCCGAATTAAACGGGTGATACCGTTTGCCAGTGCGATCTTCATTCCAAGGAACAGGAAATAGGTCTTCTTGGCCAATAGATAGATTTCTTCGGCCCCAAACCTGGTTAAGATGCTCCAGCCTCGTTGTCATGCCGTGGAATGAGAGGGCCAAAAGGCCTGAGACCAAGTTACGATCCAATAGCCTCCAATGGCCTTCAGTGGAGGATGTCGATCTTTGCAGACGAAAACAAAGTTTCCGTTTGGCTAGAGTTTCGTGATCTCCAAGGAGATTAGGACGGAAGTCAAATTCCCAGGACAGACACACAGGGTCCTTCAGGTCCAAGGATTGTCCCACGGTGTCTTCCTTCCAAAGAAGGACATTCTTGAATGGATCGAGTACGTTAAGGACACTTTCAATAGCGTTTGAAAAGGTATCCGAAACAGTTGTAACTTCCTGGTCAATGTGACTTGGGGCAATCTGGTCTAATATTCGTGCATAGATCCTCAATGGATCATTTTTCTCCTCGTCTTGGCTTTCTGTGCAAGATCGTAGAGAAACTTGGAGCGGACTCCCGGTAGGGAGGAGGAACAACTTCGGATCAAATCCCTCTAAATTTTGAATAAAAGCCCTGCGCGAGGGGTCGATGGAATAACCCAAGATAAGTTCGTTTAGAGACTGTTTAATTTTGTTGCTCGAGGCATTGCTCGTCTTGGCGAACACTCTCTTCACCCCATTCTGGGCCTTTGTCTTGTTGAACATGGAGCTCCCACTGGAGTGTGTAATAAGAGCGAGGGTGGCTGATTCCTGGCCTTCAAACATTGGACACCACACAGGATCAGAAGCAAGGCCCCTTCTGACCCAGGCTCTGATTGCGGTCATGGCCAAGGTCACACCCAACTGAACAATAGTTGCTGACCAATGGAGCGCTCGAAGGCCGATGAACTGGATGATATAACCGCAGATCGCCATCGACGTAGAAATGGCGGCGATCCACCTTAATGTTGTCAGTAAATACTCTGATTCAAAGGCTTGCGTCGCACCTGTAGTTTTTGTTGTTGAGTCGCGAGGATCTGAATACTCCGTTGTGTTCTGCCATCAAAATGGCACAAGATGGAAAGTGTTGGTCGCCGACAAGACGGGCTCTTTGAAGAGTGAGTATTCGTACACCATTCCGCCTTGCCCAGTCGGTAAGACACAATGTGAATTCATCTGTGACGCCTTCGATGACATGCCCGCATGCCACTATGGCGAGCATCAAGCATACGGTTCCAGCGCAAAAGCATGGGTATCCGTAGGTTGCAACTTGGTCTTCAGCCTTGATCCATTTGAAGTAGTGAGTTGCCACTCCAGCAAAACCAATGGCAAAAAGCTGAAGAAGAGTCCCAAAGAATGCCCATACTCGTAGTTCCCAGGCTGGAGCTGTGGCGTTGTGGACGTTGAGTGCCAGGTTTGGCGCCACCTTTGCTGCGATCCCGAGCCATGCCTTGGCCAAGCTGTCGGCCCTTCGCTGCGCGATGATTGACGAATGCATCAAAAAGGTGAGCTTTTTTGAAATCATATCACACAGGTCCTTTAATTGACCCAAGACGAGAAACCCGCGAGCCATCTGGACCTTGGGGATGAGCCACCAGGCGATGTCAGCCACAAGTCTGGACAACAGAGAAGAAGAAGAGGTCTGCAGGCTCAAGTGCCCTTCATCATATGATGTCTTGAAATCAAGGACTTCACCATCTCCAGTAATGATGAGAGTTTCCATCCCATCCGAGTTCCCAATCAATCGCACAATTTGCTGGCCACTCCACATCTCGCAAGCATTCTGCGATGTTGAAGAGAGGAGTTCTTGCTCAGCAACCGAATGGCTTTCTCGTGCTCTTTGAAGATTAGGGATGGTGCCTCTAGAACGAAAACCCGACGACATACCTGCCGACAAGCGCCTTGAGCCTCTTGCCCCCGCCAACGCGAATGGCACTGACGACGGTGGTGATGATACCAAGTGGCCCCATGGCGAGGAGAACATTGTCTGCCCATCCCATGCTCATACTGAGGAATTGTTTGGTCACCTGTTCACCGAAAAGAGTGAGTAGCGGAGCCAAGTCGCTGAAGAGGTTGTTGGAGAAGTCATCCCCTTCAAACTCGTCGGAGCTGGTCGGGGCCATGTTGGGGATTGTAAGGATACGTAGTAACAAGAGGGCTTTGAAAAGGAAGAGAAATTATTTTCGTGGCCTGTGGGAAACCGACCTATTTGTGTAGCACGACTTGGAATCAGGCTGCGGTGGCCAGCCCCCGGTGGCTGAGCAGCTGAGACACCATGCTGCAAGAACATCCATAATTATCCAATAGGATAACCTGCCAGGCAAAAAAGGCTTGCATATGTGATTTGTTTGCATGAAAGGTGTACCAATAAGGGTCGCCATCTGGCGCAGACCGAGAGAGGAGTCGTAACATGCCTTGGCACCTAGGCGCGTAGCGCGCCGGATTGGTGAAACAAGCTTATGGAGGAGGGGGGTTTCCGTGAAAATACATATTTTAACAGTTTCCACACACACCGACTGATGTTCCTTCTGGAAAATGTCTCACATTCTCGTACATTTCTGAACATGGACATAGGCGCAGCATGATTTCACTCAAAGGCTGAGAAAACTTAATAATATCTCCGAGAGATATATTTACTACCGCTACAGCATGATACTTCATCTCTCTACGTCTTTCCCACAAAAATTGCTTATCCTGCAGGCATCTAAGCGGTAGGAACCAACAATCGGTCAACATCCGGACCCCAGCCCTCCTCATCCGAGAAAATAATCGTGTTGGAACCCTGCTTCAAGTTGCAATGCAGAGAACTGCTTCCAGCTTCAGTAGAGTGATGTCGGGTAGACAAGAAAGCCACTCGCTGAGACTGTCCATTGACAGTAACGTTGGCATGTCGCGAGCCAGTGTCTCCATTACGGAACTTGATGGTGACTGTATCACGACCACCAGGGCTCTGAACATCCTTGAAAGTGACGGTCCCGCCCTTGTCGCCTCCGATGTAACCAGCTGCCTTTCCTCCGCTGCACTCACTGCAGGAGATGACGACGGCATCATTGGTGAGCGTAGCACTCTCCCCCTCGAGGCTTGTCTCGCCAGATCGCTCGGACCAAGTGCCCCTGGATACCTCGGGAGCCCAGCTGTCACGCCACTCGAGAGTGACCTTTGTGCCATCGACGGTGAGGGGCAGCCAGATGTAGGTGCTAGCAACCAAGTTGGATGACACCCAGCGGTCGCCAATGTAGATCGCATTGTCAGTACCAAGAGGCAAGATGTAGCTGACTTGGCTTCTGAATGTGTTGGAACCAACTGGAGCAAACTCTGTCCATTCAGACCAAGGGCCAGAGAGGGACGTGGCGTAGCTGTAGACCTGTGAAGAGAATGGATGTTAGTGCAGGACGATGTCATGAATGGTAAAGAATTCTTACGTTGTCGTTGGGATTCCAGCCCGTCAAGTGCGAGCCAAAGATAAAGTAGTATCCATTCTTCTTGAGCATGGCGGGAGACTCGGCAAAATACTGCCACTCAAAGGTAATCTCGGTAACGTTCAAATAATCTTCCGAGAGGGCCATGATGCGGGTGCCATACTCACGCTTTGATTGACGTTAGCATGTTGATCAACAAGAGTAACAGATGAAATCACTCACGTCTTCGGTCATAAGATAAGCAGATCCATCATCATCCTTAAAGAGACCCATGTCTCGGCTCTGACGACCAAGAGGCCTGAAACTACCGCGATAGGAATACTTGCCGCAGACACTATCGCCCGTGGCGACTCCAACGCGGGCATCCTTGTAGTCCTTGCTGTCAATGTGCAGGTATAGGACATACTTGCGGGTCTTGTCGTTGTAGATGACCTTAGGCCTTTCCACAATCCGTTCAGGGCCAAGGTCGCCTGCTTCGGTGGTGCGGGAGAGGAGGGCGCCTTCGTACTTCCACTCGACAAGATTCTTGGAGGAGTAGCAGTTGACGTTTTGGAAGTAGGTTCCATCTGTCTTGTCCTCGCCGATCATGTAGTAAGTTCCGTCGACCTCACTGTTGAAACATAAGCTCGAGATTTGCGTTGGGGTGTTCAGTCAACATACATGAGGCCATGGCCATGAGCTTGGACATGTTCGCCCGTGTTAGTCTTGGAAATATGTTAGTAGAGCTATAACATGTGTCAATGAGTAGTCTCTTACCGCAGTCCATGTCGCTCCTGGGATAATGTCAAGAGCTGCTTGGACTCGACACGCAGAGAGCGCAGCTAGAAGAATTGTAGAGAACCGCGCCATTGTGATGACCTGGATGGGTTTCCTGATCCCCCGACTAGTCTTCAAGTTCCACCCAGGATTGCGGTCATTACTTATACTACGCAACTGCCTCCCATTCCTTGCAAGGTATCATTGAAGTGGTCCCACCAAATGAGAGAAATAAAGTCAGTCGTATTCAAAACTAGCGCACCAATAAGCTCAACTCACAACATGTGAAAGCATTGACCTATCCCTCTACCCGACTCTTGCGGGGAACGGACCTTCGGGGAAGCCGGAGTAACGACAAGTTCCCCTTTTAGGCATCTCAAAGATGATCAGCGCCCTGCCAAGAACTCCCCGCATTTTTATGATCCAATGCCGACGGCTTTCTTACTGGAATAGTGCCCGAGCTCGGCTTTTGATGGGCGTAATTTGCGGGGTAGTGATTAATGTGATCGTGGTCCGATGGTTGGGCCGATGTCCGATGCATGAGAGGCTTTGATGTTACACTACCGCGATGGGTCGAGTGAGGGTCTCCGGCCCGTGGCGGGCCGAGAAATGAAATACATCGTCATATGACTCCAATACTGACGATGCGTTTGCCCAAGTGACTTACCGTGCAGTATTATCCAAGCTGTTTTCACTCCTCTACGGGCTAAGTGGCGGCCCAATGTCCGGCTCATGTTGAACAATCTACCCATCTATACCAAAACCGCAGTCTCCTTCTTGGTGTACATCCCTTGGTAGAACAACGACCCTGGCGTCATCTCTGAGCTCGAAAAGGTAAAATCCCATCCCGGTAGGATATCCACAATCCCCAGCCTCCGATACATCGCATGCCCCTCGTAGCTATCACCCGTCGGCTCTATGATTAACCCGCACACATCATGTGGCTTTGCTGCTGGATCTTTCAACCACTCATTCTTATCCTCCCCGTCTAGATATGCTTTGAGAAGTATAACCCGCATATCCTCTTGTTTGACCAGATTACCAGATGAATCTGAGAGAGAGTCGAGATAAAAATCCACCTCGAGGTCATCTGGCACCGCTGCCAGCAGTTTAATAGGAAACGTCCAACCATCCACAATGAGCTTCTTCACTTTTCCATCTGTGCCTATTCCCTGTCGAACAACTTCCACCAGCCTAATATCATCAACAGAAGCTGTCCCATCTTGCCAGATCAATGGCTGGTTCATGCAACACCACGACCAAGATGGAAACTCGTCCGATTTGACCGTCGGCCAAGACGGTTTACCTCTCACAGGCACTCTTCTCCATGTCAGACCATGCCAAAGGTCTGACTCCCAATGCCCATCGAGATATTTCTCATGGTTTCCAAGTAATTGGTTGATCTTGGACGTGATGCCCGACAACGCAATGAGTTTGTCACTCTGCTTGGTGAGACTGCGTTGGGAATACTCGCTGAGAATCTGATACCACTTGTCTCGGATCATGTCAACGTTATTCCAGTCATTCGAATGTGCCGCGTACGTAGGAGACAGAGGAAGGAAATAGCTTCCAAGAGATTCGAGAGTGATTGGTGTTTGAGAAGCATGCTTTCCCCACCCAGCACGACATCGAAATTTGACTTCGTCACGACCAATAAAGACCAGTCTCGAAGAAAGAAGCCTTTCTTGAAAAGTCCAACCACGGCTTGCCCACGGCGAAGAAGTTGCAGGTCCTGCCTCCTCGACGCTGTTGAACGAAGGAAAGTAGAATTGGAGATGGTTGAAAGCACCCTTCCACTGGATAATATCCTCAGCCCACGGAGGTCTATTGCTCAAAAACCCCTTCTCTGCTCCACTGGAATCAATCGGGACGATTGTGTACTGCGCCATTTCGTAGTACTGCATCATTCGCACGCTTTCATGGATCCACTCTCCAGAGTCTTGAACGATGCATAACGCATCTATCCATATGTGAGAAGCTCCAAGGCGATGAGCAAGAGAAATGCTGTGCTGCAGTGTTTGTGGAAGGGTATCGGTTCTAAAGCCATTCAATCTCTCTGGTAGATTTGCCAGGACAGTTCGAGCATCGAAAACGACCTTGGCTGGGCCCCAACAATAACTCAAGATGACATATGGGATATCCTGGTTGTTTGTCTCTTCGAGGCGTATCATCCTTTCGTCTGAAATGTTTAATAGCCTTAGTGGCGCAGCAATCGTGCCTGGGTATGAGCACTCTGAGTGATGCGTGTCTTGGTTTCCCAGGCAGGTGTCCAGATAGGTCTTGATTCTACGAATAGACTGATCTGATAACGGATTTGGGTCTGGCATGGGACTATAGCGCCCTAAAGCTTGTTAGCTGACTTCAGGAAGTTTCTAGTCGAACAACTCACCATCCGCTCGATGCTTGGCAAAAACATCTATCGGGTATACCTCCGTCTCCATACGAAGCTCTCCAACAATCCGATTCGGAAGCCAATCATCTCGAGAATCTGTAAACTGAACAGTTCCCAAGTCGGGATGAAATTCAGTAAACTGGAGTGTAATGCGGCCAGTGTAGTTTTGCTTAGCCGGAATCAATTGCAGCTGAGTCAAGATGACCTTTTTGAGGAAGAGACACATGTGACAGCCGGATCTTTCCAACACGGACAAGTCAGGTAACTCATCCTCTAAGGTGAAATCGAGATAGACTATGCCGTATTCATCCAGATCCAGGTCGTCGCGTCCTTCATATCGTTGCGGTGGCGGTGCATCAACGATGGCGCTGTTGTCGAACGTAAGACGCAAGCATCGCTCGCATAGCGTATCGGCTCCTCTTGACTCAAGAGTAGATGGAGGCATGTTTAAATTGAAGGATGGCGAACGACATGGGAAATAAGAGGATGCTGAATGAATGAATAACTTGGTCATGTAGGTAACTAGATTGTGTAAGATGGAGATTGGTGTGCTGACTGTGAGCCATTTTCCCTCAAAGCACTGCCACGTAGGTGGGACCAGAACCCTGTCAAATGCACATTGAGAATGAGTACTTGGTGAAATCTGCATATATTTTGCTCCACTATTTCGCGTGGCTTTGTGTGCACATGTGCCTGGTATTTCACGATATCTAGCGGTATTATTCGGTATATAACAGCCGTCTAGAAAACTCCACTAACATAGTACAGCTATCTCTAACAGACACTGTACCATGAAGTCAAGTGCTACAAAATTGCAGTTACTTCGATTTCAATATCCGTCAGTCGAGGCAACTCCTTCACTGCCACACACGTTCGAACCTACTTGGTTGTTAGCAAGTCAAAGTGGTGCACGTCATGGTTGACATACCGGTTTAACATCCTGACTTAGGACTTGCATGTATGCCTCATTCATGGCAGCGTAATCGGACATAGACGTGAGGAAAATATTGACACGGACCTGGCGATTGACGTCGGTGAGTTATCAGACGATAGAGACTCGCAGGGTATACCTACCACTTTGTGCAGACTGCTTCCTGCAGCCTCCAAGATTCTGGAAATGTTTTTGAACACTTGAGTCTATCTTGAGTTAGTATGAGAAACTTGCAAGGTATGAGCTAACTCACAGTGCGATCCGCGACAGTTCCTCCCACTAGGTTCCCTGTTGCTGGATCAACGCCAGTGACACCTGACAAGAAGACCATATTGCCAACCACGATAGCTTGAGAGTAAAGCCCATTGGCTGAGGTACCCTCAACGTGGACCTGCGCATTGTTAAGAAGAGACATTGTGGGAAGCTGACGTCAAGAGTTGGGAGACGGAGCGCGGCAAAGCTGAGGTGGATGGCAAGCCTAATGAGGGTGTGCATACAGCTTTACCGTTACGTGAAGCCCTTCAAGAACCGGAAATCGAGTCCGCCTCGGCAAAGTGCCCATGCCAGACTCTGCTGCCCTCGGCTGGACATCTGGACATCTCGGGCCCCGCGGTCCGTGAACAAGACGGATCAAGAGATATGATTGCCTAGGCCGGAAAGAAGACTAGCATTTCTCGGCGTAGGCGTGCAAGCTGATCGGGTTGTGGGTCCCGAAATCTCGATTGATGTAAGTTGGTTGGGTGATGCTACCCTGTGTGGCGACTATCATCTCCTAGTGGTAGATTGCCCGTGTCTCGGCCTTTGTATTCCCTGTGCCCTCAAGATCCTGAATGGGGAAGTTTATGATTTCGTGGAAAACATACTGGTGATGACATCGACAATGTCCTCAAGTGCCATGTTATTTTGTTTCAAGGAGATGTCATGAGCATTTGCTTTCAATATTGTTTTGTGAGTGTCGTTGTGCTATCTGATTATGCGCCTGGCGGAGACTTCATTGATACCAACACGGAGATCTCATTTCTACTCTGGCCTTGTTTTTGTAGACTTCCTAGTGATAAAATCCTGCATGTCTAAATCTCTAATACTACAGCTATCTCGAATCCATCGTAATACCACCATCTTTACACTTCATTTTGACCAACCCTAGGTGTAATCTTCATCATGACTGGAGGCGGATACTTGACTGCGCTGACCCGAATGCCGTCCCTGACATCTAGAGAAGGATTGACGAGGCCCATCTTGATAGTCACGTTAGTCTTGGCCACTTCAAGCATCGCATCCGACAGGGTACTCACTTCGAAATGCATCAGTAACAGTGGCAGTGTTTTCTTCATCTCTAGCCACGCAATATGGACGCCAGTGCACGTCCTCTTGCCGGCACTGAATGCGAGGAACGCCCGATCCATCTGCCGGCGTTGATCTTCACTTGCTTCCAGCCACCTCTCAGGCCTGAAGGTGGCCGAGTCCTTGCCGTAAACATGCTGGTCCTGGTGTACAGCATCGATATGGCATCCCACGATGGTTCCTCCAGGTATGAACTCACCGGCAATTGTGGCACCAGCTGGTGGAACCACCCGGTCAAGTCCCCAAGACGCAATGGGAAGAAGTCTCATTGACTCTTTGAGCACTGCATCAAGGTATGGCATCCTATTGACCTCTGCCCACTTGGGCATGCGAGACAGCATGCCGGCGTTAAGGTTGTCGTCAATCTCTTGTATAAGCCTATCTCGCACATCGGGGTGCTTGGAGAGAAAGTAAAGAGTGTATGTCAGCGTGCCGGCTGTAGTGTCGGCCCCGGCTCCAATGGTAGACATGATGATGCCCAGGATCTCATCTTGCTGGACCAGCTGGGGGTACTTGGCCTGACCCTCGAGGAACTTGGCACAGAGGTCTTTGTATGAGAGCTTGTTTCCATCTCTCTTGCGGGCCTCGAGCATGCGGTTCGCGACCCTGGCCAATGGGCTGTCACCTACTCCCTTGAGTCTCGTGGCGAGCCGACTTTTGTTGAAGAGGTAGTCGGCGCTCGGGACGGCACCCCAATGACCCCAATGGTCAAAGCGAGCCATGACAGCGGCGAGGGTTCCATCAATATCGTTGCCGCTGGCGAGCAACCCAAGAGAATCACTGAAAGCAATCCGAATAAGCATATCCATGGCAAAGAACTGTAGCCACTCGCCAATGTCGGTTTCGTGCTGTTGCGATAGGACCTTGATAAGGTCTTGTCCAGTCGCCTCGATCGAGTCCTCATAGTCGAGGAGGGAATTCGTCGTAAAGGCACGACCAACAGACTTGCGTACAGCCGTGTGCTGAGCCTCTCCCATACCAATGATAGTAGGAACAGCACGGTTCTTGCTCACTGGAATAGCACCGTAGTAGGACGGTCCCTTGTGCCATGTCGGGTTTGTGCTGTAGACAATGGGAACGGCGGCTGGGTCGCTGATGCTGACGTGGTTGGGTCCGATGCGTACGAGTTTGCCATGCTTTCGATGTAATGCAAGCAGCCTCTGAGTGTGGCCTTTGGCGTTTTGGGATCGATATCTCCAGAAGTCGGTGAACTTGGCGGCAAAGGGGCCGGGGATGCTCGATAGACGGAGATATGTGGTAAAGAGGTGAACCAGCAAGAGACAACTCCCCAGCCCAAGGGCAAAGACGATGATGACGGGCATTTTCGGCTTGGACAATTGAAAATTGATTTCATCGAAATTGAGTAGTTGAAACTGCCTAGATATTGATAACGGTCTTGACCGTCTAGAGCCCTTTATCAAAACATGGCTGAGACATTCAAGGTCTAGCCCAACGACACTCATCACACGCCCTGGTGTCCTCGGGTCTCTCATCCCGGCATCCGCTCCCTTCCCGTAGATGGCGGCAGGGGCTGATGAGACCCATCGGGATGTGGAACCCGATGATAACGGCGTCGGTTGGCGCCCCCAAGCAGCCACGATAACGTCAAGTGACGCACAACGAATGCGGGGTAATCAAGCTTATCTCTACGACCCGTGTTAAATCCGGGCGTCATTCTTTTTGGGGAAAAAGAGCCAAGCATGCCGGATATCGTGGTGACGGCTGAACCGCGCCGAGGAACTTTCCCCTCGTCATCTCCCTCCAGGACCTATCTCATCAACCCACGCCGGGATGATTACATCAAGACATCGCTCATCGTTGGACGTGCTCAAGAGGTCGGCAAAGGCGTGTAATAGGTGTCGGAAGAGACGAACCAAGTGTATCGGGGATCCGCCGTATCCGTGCATCGCGTGTAGTGACTCGGGCCATGTCTGCGTTTACACCGAGTCAGAGAAGAGGGTCACGGTGACTGAGAGCTACCTGCTTGAGCTCCAGGCTCAGGCGCGCAGGGGAAACACAAGCCGCGATGCTGTCGCCGACATGACTGATGCGTCCAGTCAGGACATTGAGCTGGGGTTCACCGGCACTGATAACTGGGTCCTCGGGAGTTCTGGGCAATATCGTACGTTCTGTGAAGACCCCGGCACGTGAAGTATGTATAACAG
>JABCKC010000941.1:0-17890 GCA_013186395.1 Fusarium papillatum | reverse complement strand
CCTCAGCAACTGCACAACACTCCTCCTGACCGATGCATGTATTCCTTGGGGCGCCGCGCGGTTGGAAAGGGAAATAGGTGAACTCGACAGAGGCCTACGTTATGGCGATGCTGGTAGCGAACGGTTTGTGAAGCATGTGTTACATGTCATGCTTACGGCTGCAAATGCAAGCAAGCTTCCTCTAGAGGAATTGTGCATCTACCTTGGTCAGGAAGATAGGCCCCAGACTAAGTCCCCAATCAGCTTCCACCTACTCGAGTTGTCACCGGGGCATATGGCGCAGTCCGAGAGTTGCAGTGACATTACCAGCCTTACGACTCTAAAGTTACTTGCTTCTCCGCCGTTTGAGAAAACCTCCGAGGAGAATGATTCCGCCCCTACCTGGAGCCAGAATCTTACCCGTTTCATTGGTCTTTTTCCTCACCTGGCGCACTTTTCTTTGGCCTTCAGCAATGACTTCGATCTCCAAACTATTTCTCCATGTCTTTACAGCATATTGTCAATCCCCCAGCTACGGAAACTGGAATTAGCCCGGTTGGAAGTCACCGAATCGGAACTGGCTGGCTTACTTCTCCGCCACCAATCAACACTGGAGGAAATCAGTCTTCGGGAAGTGATGATGGATGGCAAGGTTAGTTGGACGATGCTGTTGAAGAAAATCGAGCAGATGCCCCAAGTTCACGGGGTGACGTTGAAAGACTGCTGGCTCTCTGCGCTCAATCGCCGCGGTGTAACACACGATTATGAGCTAGGTGCGGTCTATATCAGAAACAGACAGGGTTTCAAAGAGGCAATAGCTATGGTGGAGGAGCTGGAGATGATATGGAATTTGGACTGAGCCATGTATAGGTCTTGTTGGAAATCCGAGGATCCCCCTTCCCTTCAGGATTAAGACTATCAGTCTGAAAGTCCTAGACTTAGAGTTCAAAGACCTAGATGGAATCATTTAGAGATATAAACCCGACAAGAACTGTCATCTCAACAATAACAATCAAGTTCAATCGATACCTGCATTCAGCACCCCTGCGTAATATTTCCAACATAGAATCGCTGGAGCGAGTGTGTTGGACATTCATCTTCGACTCTAAATATAGCTCATTGTATCCCCCATCGACTTTGACGAAGCAAGCCGCCTAATTCGGCCAGGTGCTAAATAGTGACGCCGATATGGGCCTCGATGCTTCACATCGACACACTCTGATAAATACCAGTCCTCGCGCCGCTCACATCACACACTTCCAACACATCACAGCATACATTTCAACATGAATAAAGCACACCATGAAACTCTTCATATTTCGGTGAGAGTTACTGATGTTCAAGTCACTAGACGTGGGGTGAAGACCATTCATATTGACGGTGAACCTCTCAACCGTCCAGTACGCAGCTTATTCGATATTCGCCGCGTGTACCAGAAAGCGCTGCAGACTGCTGAGTTGGAGCCTCTATTGAGCCAAGCCGAGAAGCCTTCCCGAGGGATTGGTAACGATCGCGTAGAAAAACTCCCTCCTGGCATAGGATTCTACGTGCAAACGCAGAAGACATTATACATCTACTTGCTTCGAATCTAGGTGTGTATCCTACATGGAGTTACCACAACCATCACGGAAGAACAATCAGCTCCCATAATGACTACCATTACACCATCGCTCACTATAGGGTACACTGTCAGGTGTCGAAGGCCCTAGGCTATTTACTGGTTGTTGTGGAGCAAGAGGGGGGGGGGGAGAGAGAGTGGAAGGGCGAAGGCTTTGAGTTTGTGGATTAAATAGTATCCTCCGCCAGTACGGTTTTCTGATGAGGAAATGAGGAAAAAATAAAACCAAATTTAGCATCAATGTAGTCACACTCTAGCTTCAGAGAACAAAGACTGCCTCATGGCAGCAGTGACTACTCTAACGTCTCGACTGTAACATAGCAACAGCAACCTCCGATCCCGTAAGCCAGGGCGTAAAACAGCTCTCTGCTACGCTACGGCAATAGCGATAGTGTACCTTGTTTCGAGGTTTGGGATTGAAATGGCCGTTGTATCTTTGCTAATCCAACGTCTTTCTAGGTTTTTAAGTCCTCACAGCATTTCAATCCCGGGCAACCCTAGGCCCCATGCTTCCTGCATACTAGCCGACGGGTCTGACAAAGGACGCAGAAATTTGGACTAAAGCCTAAGTTCAGTAGAATTCGGCTAAGACGACTACAAATCCAGAGCATGTAAATACTTTAAGATCTGTGACACCCAAGACCAACGGCACCTCGTGCCTGGTCGTCCCTACGCACTAAGAGGGCGGAAGGCGACAGCCGCATCACCATCGTAGGCTTCGTACATATGATAGAACTAGTATCTCCAGGTGCTCTTCTCGTTGCTAGAGCTGCGGGCGATAGACTGCCTGGTGGCGCGCAGAACGACCGAGGCATTGGCGTTGTTAGCTTCCTTACCGCCGTCGGCAGCGGATCTATCATCTTTCTCATCCAGTTCCTTTTGTTTCTATTCCTCAGAAACTATTTAGTCCGTGTTTTGTGAGTTCGCTGGCCTCCACCTGGGACCACACCACATACTGACACGCGCAATCAGCAAGTCAAAATTATATCTAGCCCCCCCGCACGAACGGCCGGAACGGCAACGCTACGGGTTCGTCACCACCGTCAAGTGGCTGTGGAACGTGCGTGACGAAGACACCATAAAGAGGTGTGGGCTTGATGCGTACTTCTTCCTCCGATACCTACAGACTCTGCTTGCTATCTTCGTCCCAATCGCCGTGGTGGTGATACCCGTGCTAGTGCCATTAAACTATGTCGGCGGACGGGGTAGTCAGCTCAACTCTGACGGAGGGGGGAACTCGACAGGCCGGCACCCGGATCAGACCACGGGGCTGGACACTTTGGCGTGGGGAAATGTGCGGCCGACGAGCACGCATCGCTACTGGGCGCACCTCTCAATGTCTGTCGTCGTCGTGGCATGGGTCTGCTTCATCTTCTTTCATGAGATGAAGAGGTACGTAGAAGTGCGGCAGAGCTATCTCACGAGCGCCGACCACCGGGCCAGGCCTTCGGCAAGGACCATATTGGTAAACTCGATCCCCACTTCGTTGTGCAGCAGAGAAAAGCTGCGGGACCTGTTCTTCCTGTTTCCCGGCGGGGTGGAGAACGTGTGGGTGAATAGAGACCTCTCCTCTTTGGCAGAGAAGATTGACCGCCGCGATGCAATCCATCGTAAGCTCGAAGAGGCCGAGACGCTCCTCATAAAGGCTACTCAACGGGCATGGAGAAAAGCTGGCAGACCGGTGTTGAGACCTGATGGCGTGTTGGAAGTCGCAACCAGCGGGTATGAGACGTCGAAATCGGCGTCTGGGTGTCAGATACCCCGAGTTCCAGGCCTCAGTCGTATGGATTTCGAGACGCAAGGGAAATTCTCCTTGAGAGACTCTGGTGATGGCAGGGGTGGTGGCGGCGGCGGCACCGACTGCGAGAAATATGCCAAGGTATGGCCTTGGTGGGAGATCCTGAGCAGAGACGACCGACCCTCCCATCGGCTGCCGCTCTTTGGCTTGCCATGGCTTCCCGGGATCGCGCCATTCTCGAAGAGGGTCGACACCATAGACTGGTGCCGAGAGCAGCTGGATGCTATGAACTCGGAAATCGAACTGCTGCAGAAGAACCCAGAAGATCGCTTTCCGCTCCTAGACTCGGCATTCATCCAATTCAAAACCCAGGTGGCAGCTCACATGGCCTGTCAGAGCGAGATTATCCGTCTCCCGGGGCAGATGACCCCCAGAATCATCGGTTTCTGTCCCAAGGGAGTCATCTGGGCCAGTCTGGGCCTATCCTACCGGGCGAGCTGGTTCCGATCGATGGCGGCGTACGGCATCCTGCTCGTCATGATCTCGCTTTGGTCCATTCCCGTGGCCTGGACAGGCGCTCTGAGCCAAATCGACCAGCTTGTCGAGGGGAGCCGCTGGGAGTCGCTTTTGGAGGACAGACAGATGCTCAGAACGGCCGTCCAAGCATTCGCAGGCCTCCTGCCTACCGTACTGTTGGCACTTCTCCTCTACCTCTTGCCGCTGTTCCTGGAACTCCTGGCCGAGTTCAAGGGCGTCAAGACCCACGCATTAAGGGACGAGTTCGTCCAGAGATTCTACTTCGTCTTTCTGTATATCCAGATCTTCCTCGTCGTCTCCATCGCCTCCTTCTTTACGGCGTCGATCGGCGAATTGGCAGCCAACGTGCGTGAGCTGCAAAGAGCACTAGACGTGCTCGACATGCTGTCCAGGAATCTGCCCAAGGCGGCCAACTACTTCTTCTCCTACATGATCCTGCAGTCGCTCTCAGCCAGCTCCGCGACGCTCCTGCAGGGAGGCACTCTTATCACACGCTACGTTCTTGGGCCGCTGCTCGATTCGACACCTCGTGCCAAATGGCTCCGCCATACTAGCCCCGTCTCTGTCAGATGGAGCGCTGTTTTCCCTGCCTACACAAACTTTGCGTGTATCGCCCTGACGTATTGTATCATTTCTCCCCTCATATCTGCCTTTGCTATTCTCACCTTCGCCCTTCTCTGGGCCGCTCAGCGGTACATGATATTCTACGTCTACCAATCTGACTACGACACCGGAGGGGTGCTCTACCCCCGCGCGCTCAATCAGACCTTCACTGGCGTGTACGTGATGGAGCTCTGCCTCGCCGGTCTCTTCTTCATAGTGAAGGATGGAGATGGGGGGCTCGCTTGCACGGCGCAGGGCGTGATCATGATTCTGCTATTCATTGCTACAATCCTCTACCAGATCTGGCTCAACAGAGCTTTTGCACCTCTCTTCCATCATCTGCCAATAGAAGGGAGCGATTGTTTGAACGAAACGCTGCGCCGGGGCTCATCCACCCAGGAGCATCGCGTTGCCGAGTGCAATGTCAATGACGAGGCCTGCAGCCGGAGCGACAAGGTCACTAGTCGCAAATACCTTGAGGTGGCCGCTGATAGTGCAGAATATTCCGAGCTTCCCACAAGGCTGGAAGATGTGCCCGAGGGTATGAGAGACATGCTCGTCCGCACTGCCTTTGAACACAGAGCCCTACGTGCTCGGCGGCCTACTGTGTGGATACCTAAAGATCATCTTGGCGTAAGCGATTGGGAGGTTCGTCAGACGGCGAGGGGCACTCGCCACGTTTCCGTGTGTAACCGTGGCGCTTCTCTTGATGAAAAGGGTGTCGTATCGTTTGACTTGTGTCCTCCGGATCAAATGCAGTTTGATCGAGTCAGACTATAGACAAGGGTGCGTCTTGTAGGATGAAGCCATAGTTTTAGGGAGCAGAATATACCATGCACTACCACCCTTTCGACACCACCCGTTTGCCACGCAAAGAAAAAAAAAAGCACCACCAAAAATCAGCAACTTTACTTACACAGAACTTGACCAAAATGATAGATATACATGAAATTTTTCGTTCTATAAATAATAAATGCACATATCTATTGAATCCTGATTCTTTTGATAACCCGCCCTGATCACGTGGTTGGTTGATGGGATATGGTTTCCTCTCCGATTTCAATGACCGAGCCAGCCTCCGATTCTTACTCCGGCTCGCCTGAACAGCCACCTTCCACCACAACAGCCATATTTTGAGTCTTCTCTTCGGATATGGCTTCCCCACCAGCTAGAGTCTCACCAAGAGTTATAAAACGTTTGTTAGGATTCGGCATCGCCTTCCTCTTCTTCCCTTCCCTCTCTTCAGGCGAGCCAGTTCCTCCTCTAGGCTAGCAATCCTCAGAGTATGCGCCGCCACCATCTGCTGTTGAGCCTCAAAGCCCTTTGCTATTACGTTGTACCGCCTCCGTGTCTTTGGTGTTTTGTTCAGCTCAAGATCATGAATTTGACGGCTCGTCTATGGTGTATCGTCCGAGTCAAAATACGGCGTGGGTTCGGGAGTCGCTCTTGGGCTGCCATTTGGCCTATCTTGTTGGATTTCTGGGTGCCGCAGCGCTTTGGCACGTAAGGTCGGCCAATTCCCAGTAACCCTCTAGCCGGAGAGTATGTTCTTCTCAGTCATTCCAACTCGACGCGCCTTGGCGTAGGCCCTGATGAAATTGACCTTGTCCTTTGGAGTGGAATCAGTCAATGACGCGAACTTTTCCAACTCTCGTCGATATGCGGCTTTGGGAGCATTGCATACTCCATTGTCCAACGGCTGGAGCCCATGAGAGCAGTGTGCTAGCAGATAACAACAATAAACGTTGTTCAAAAAGCACGTGGCCATCCATTCGTCCTTCCGTCGCTCAGTAGTGATCTTGAGCTGAAGGAAAGGAAGGACATATCGTTGCATGACTCCCATGGCCATCTAGATTGATCAGTCTCGCGTCAGAGTCGTCGGCAGGCATGGTCTGGGGCAGATAGACTCTTTCAAGCCATTCAACGCCAATGTGGTCGTCAGTCCACCCGTTAGGCGAAGTTATGTAATACCAGTCTGCTATCTGCTTGAATTCCTCAAGAAACCACTGTTTCTGGAGTTCTTTCCCCTTGAAGGTTATGCCAGGGATTAAGGCGCGGCCGTCAGCCGTGACAGCTTCGATAAATGAAGTCCAGTTTCGAGTCTGTGGTCCCTTGAGAAATGCCTTCCGCTTTGGGTCCGCGCTTCCAACAACCAGGCTATCTAAGCCTAAATAAAAAGGATTAGTCGGTCAAATTTCAAGCACTGACAAGGCATACAGATAGATGCTTGCCGAAACCAGTCCTAATACCCCCTTCGTCAACGTTGACGATGTTTTCAGGCTTGATCCAGCCATGCTGGCCCTCTCTGATATCAAAGTACCAGTGAACTGCCTTGGGCGTGAAAGAGTTGAACCTGTTGACTTCCTGACGTCTACCCATCTTGGTCTTTAGGTCTATGCGGCGCTTGATAAATCTGGTCACCCAATTGCGTCCTAACTCGGGATGTTCGTCCTGCTGTCTCAACAAGCGGATGACGCAAGCGAGGATCTGTTGTTGGATTGCGCAGGAATGCCAAGTGCACTCGATAACAAATTGTTATTATTGCTGTTCTTAACTCCTTACAGTCGAAGGACCTTTGAGGTCTTATATCTTCGACTGATTCCGCCTAGGACTTGAGTCCTACAGAGTCCTAGATGACAGTCCTACGATCTGAGTTTTGGACATCAAACTTTTAACTTTAATCTTGATCCTGAAGTTGAGGGGGAACCCTCAGTTCTTCCAACAGGATCTGACTGTGGGACGGAGCATAGCCCAAGGATTTCTGACGGAGTATCCAGAAAGCCAGTCTGTCCTCTTGATTCTTGGACAAACGTCGGCGAGGCTGAATCTACTCTTTCACGGCTGTGCGGCCGTTACGTCTGTCGATTAGAGTCCCTCGGGGCACTCCTCGTCTCTGAACCGGTTGAGAGGGCGAAAAGCCAGTATCAGTAATATCCAATATAGCCTCAACCATGTCGTCCTCTGTATATTCCCATCGAAGCCGCGAGATACGCATTTTTTTTTTTGTCGTTGTCAAAGACAAACACAAAAAAACACGAGAAAGAGCAGCGAGGAGCTTGGTGATTAAACTGACAATATTTCAATAGCACGACCTGCATATATCGCGTACCCCGCACAGCCTTACAGAGTCAAAATAATCACCTCCAATCATTTCTATAATCAATAGAGGTACCTTCTTTTAGGTAGCTATTTATTTTGGCCGACTTTCGTGTAAGTGAAATTGACGAGTTTTGGTGGTGCTTTATTTTTTTTTACTTTTTTTATATTTATATTTATTTATTTATTTATTTATTTAATTTTTTTTTTTGCCTGGCGAAAGAGTGGTGGCGTCGAAAGGGTGGTTGTGCATGGTATATCAACCATTTCAACTTAGAAAATCGGATGATTTGATTAGATTGAAGGATGAAATTATCCAACCCGGTTGGTATGATTGTTGTCTTTGATTGACTGGCTGACATACGGGGAGCACTGATTATAGGTGTCTTCCTGACAGTATTCTTCCGCCACCGACCTCATCGTTATCCCAAATCTCTTCCATCCTACGTCGGCGACAGCGGTGACTCGACAATGCCCATTCCGCCTAAAGCCAATCCCTGGCATCTCTCCTCTCATAGATAATTATGCACGCAAGTCTCTTTCACGATGAAACATCATCCTAGCCATCGGCCGTGCCCACGCGCCCTAAATGTCTAGCATGCCGCTACACTTCTCTACCCTAACATCTAGTGGCGACAGCCATCATTGCATATGGTAGGTATACTGTTCATGCAACTGTAGGAACAGGTCCACAGGGACACTACGCGTTTGGGACGGTTCGCGAGCCCCATTTGGACGCCAGTGCTGCAAGATGGGGCGTCCTATTTGCGTAGGGCGCAAAACTGGATCAGCCATTAAAGCCAGGATCGATGACCTTGCTCGGCGCAATTTAAGGTCGTCCCTTCCTTCCCCAACGAAGCTCTTGCACTAGCCTCATCCAAAGAACATGACCCGGCGGATTCTATCGTGCCTGGGGAAGTGTTCCCCAGGCCAACCACCAACTCCAAAGGAGGAAGCCGAGACTCAAATGACATCTACCATCCGTCAAATGCCATTCACGCCTGGCGCGGGCCTTACACGCGAATCATCTCAACCCCCGCCCCCTGCCAACTCCGCCGGCATCAAACGGGAGCGGTCTGGGCAACCCGGGACCCATGCCCGCAACCAAAGTTTCCGCGGCTCGCAGAGCTCGTTGTACGGATACAGTTCGGAGGATGACTTGGATAGCAGTTCTTCGACTAGTGGCAGCGATTCTGACGACAGTTCATGTAGCGATAGCGAGCATTCCTCGCCAGGCGCCGCCCAAGAATACGTTTTGCCACACGACCACCGGTTTCAGAGCTCTAGGCCGGAGCTTGTAAAGTCCGCCCTGGATTCTCTGGATGCTTGGATGAAATCCACACGATATGTTCTGCCTCCCGACGACAGGCTACCCCCCCGGAAGCGACTCCGGACATCACACTGGAAGGAGGGCGACGACAGCGATGACAGCAGCGACGGGTTCGTCGTAGTCTCCCCCCTGGTCGGATACTTCCACCTGGCATGCCCATTCTACGTTTACAACCCGGCCAGATACCAGCAATGCTTGCTGCAATACGACCTGCGGTCCATCGAAGACGTTATCCGTCATCTTAGGCGTCACCACATGAAGCCCCCTTACTGCCCCCGTTGCTCTCAGACCTTTGACACACTGTCCAGCCGGGACAGCCACATCTTGGAGAGAACGTGTGAGCTTCGTGACCTACAGCCCATTGAAGGCATCAACTTCTACCAAGAGTCAAAGTTGAAACGACGAGATAAAATCGATCTCGGTGAGGCAAAGCGCTGGCGACGCATCTATGCCACCGCCTTTCCCAACTCAGACCTTCCTCGTTCCCCATACCTAGACAGAGGCTGTGGGAAGGCGGTTTCCATGGCCCGAGACTTCTGGAGGGTAAATGGTCGACTCTGCGTTTCCCAATTTCTAGAGCGCAGCGGGTTTATTGGCGGGGAGGACGAGAGGGATAGGCTTGCGGAAGAGGCATTATGCAATTTGGCACTGGAGGATATGGTCCGCGTGATAGTCTGACGCTATGGCTATTGATATGAGGGCTTTGACAGGGTGAATGATACAGATAGGTAATAGAACTCATGATTTTTAGGCCCCTGGTAACCGCAGGATTATGGTTATGAGCTACCTACGGATGGCAGAGTGCGACAGTTGGACCTCCGTATCACGGACGAGGCGCAGCATGCTCCACCTTCACATACCCTTGCTGATCCAGCCAGCCCGCCAGTCAGCCTTGTCTCTTCTGGCTTCCCTACTTAAGTCAAGAAGCCTTCCCGTTCATGTGGCTCTCTCTGTCTTGCTTATTCTTAGGCACATAGGAATCATCTCTGTTTGCTAAATATTCACATGCCCAGACTCACGATCATCACATAATATATTCTTTCTTCAACAACGACTAGGCGCTCAATGTCGATCGGTCGTCTCGTTGAGAGCTCGCCCCTTACGAGGTTGGCCCCTAACCCCGTTGGCATGCCTCCTTATGGTAATTGTGACGGCCACGCCAGCCTCCGTCGAGGCTCAAACACCGTGTATTGGCTCCTAGACTCAAAATATACACCGGGCCTTAATAGCCAGAACTCTGCCTTGCGATATCTCGCCTACTCATGGCACATCACCAAGGTCACCCTTCTCAGCAGTATGTTTGCGCCCGTTTCTGAAACCCCGCTTTCCTAGTAGCGATGCAGCTGACTTGATTCCAGGCTACATCAACTTCCTTCTGGTTATGGTCCCCGTCGGCATTGTCGCCGGGGAACAGGGCTGGAATCCTATTGCCGTCTTCGCTATTAACTTCTTCGCTATCATACCCCTTGCTGCTGTTATGCCGTTTGCAGCCGAAGAGATCTCTCTAAAGCTGGGCGAAACAATGGGTGGCCTACTAAATGCTACCTTTGGAAATGCCGTCGGGCTAATTGTGCGCTTCACCTATGAAAGACCTACGTCGAAATCGGGATGCTGACCATGACGGCAGGTCAGCATTATTGCGCTCAAGGAAAAGCATATCGACATTGTCCAGGCCTCCATGCTCGGGTCGATCCTCTCCAACCTTTTACTGGTGATGGGCATGTGCTTCCTGTTTGGTGGTGTCACCAATCGCGGCCCAACTGGCAGTGGTACAGAGCAGGTCTTTTCTTCGGCTACAGCACAGACTACCTGCTCGCTCATGGCACTCTCGTCTGCTTCGCTCATCATCCCCGCCGTCGTGCGTTTCAACTTTCGCCATTCTGCAAGGAACAAGCTGACTGATCATTGGGTGTAGCTGTCTGCCGTCCTTGACCAGAGTGGCTTTAGGGGCAAGGACCAGGGTATCCTCACTTTGTCGCACGGAACCGCCATCATCCTGCTTTTCCTCTACACCCTCTACCTCGTCTTCCAGCTTCGTACTCACAGCAACCTTTTCGATGCCGAGAACCAGAACTCTGACGAGCGTGAGGAGCCCGAGGAGCCCGAGGAGCCTAGCCTGGGCATCATCGGCGCTGTCGCCGTCCTTATTGCCACCACCATCATGGTCGCAATCTGTGCCGACTACCTTGTGGGAAGCATCAACAGGCTTGCCGAGACATCAGGCCTAAGCAGGGCTTTTATTGGCTTGATCTTGATCCCCATTGTCAGAAATGCTGCCGAGCATGTCACCGCCGTCGTCGTTGCAATCAGGGACAAGATGGACCTGGCCATGAGTATTGCCGTTGGCTCTAGCATTCAGATCTCTCTTCTTGACACTCCTTTCCTCGTCATCGTCAGTTGGGCCCTTGGCTCAGATATGAGCTTTCACTTTGAGACTTGTAGGTTTAGAACAACCCGGAGCCGCGCCAGATGTTTGTATGTTAACCTGTTAACCCTCAGTCCAAACTGTTGTCTTTTTAGTCTCAGTTATTGTCGTTACGTGCACCGTGCAAGACGGCAAATCCAACTACCTTGAGGGCGCTATGCTTCTCGGCCTCTACGCCATTATAGCCCTAGCCTTTCTCGTCATCCCCAGTAGCCTCGTTAGCGGAGAGCTGCAGGCTTCGGAAGACGCCTCTATCACCCACCCGGCCTTCTCTCACGCGTCATGATGTAGGGGGGCGTCTGGCCCTAAAAGTGAAGGCGAATGCGCACATCGGGTACATGATTGTTATTGGCCAGAAGCCTTCGTCAAGTCAGGTAATTCCCGTGGCTGGCGTTCTTCGAGAAGCGTCACGTCGTGTTGTTGTCAAACAAGCGCATTTGAGTATTTCATAAGTAATGTCTTGATAAAACTTAGCCGTGATACTTCGGGCTCGCACTTGATTGGTCTTTATAGATCAAGTCTTCGTCATGCATCCGGTGTGCAGACAGATTACCACCGATGTGGCTACACTGGGCATGTAGCTGGAGCGCCGGGTTCAGACATGTTGGCGGGTGTGCGAGGTAGCTGGTGGAAAACATTGAGTGAATAGGGTCCAGCTCGATAGCAGTCTTGAGTACATTATACCTCTGAGACATATCCGGCAGGGCATCATGATCTCTGGACCTGGTCAACGCCCAGCGATATATATGAGCAGGCCTATTCTTTGTCTGGGATTCCAAGCGGATGGTCGTGTGAGAAGCGTGTCTCTCATTGTTCTCTCTAGGTAGATCTTCCTCTTATTTTTTAAAGGCTCATCGGCTCCTTCCCCCCTCTCTTCCCGTGATGAATAGTTCTATGTCGATTAAGATCCCATGGTCTTGCATATGTCTTGCTACACCGTCCACACGGCAACCTCGTCTTTCGATGAACGGAATTTTTATGATTAATCAAATCCGTATTTGTGCTGTATCCTTTGTCACACTCGTCACAAGGAATTGAAACCTCATCATGGATACGCAATATATGTCGCCGACGGCCACTGCGGTCCGCGAACGTCTTTTTGCACTGGCCACACGGCCATCTTATCTTTCGATGGACAGAATTTTTGTGATCCTTGAGATCACCTTTTTTTCTGAATGCTTTGACACACTCGTCACATCGGAATCTCTTCTCATGAACGCTGTTTACATGTCGCTTGGAGCCACAATCGCCCGTAAACGTCTGAGAGGACTGAGAGGGAATTTGTTGAGGAGCTTCGAGCCGGGATGGCTGTTGGCCGCGGGGGCAGCTGGGCTGGGCAGCAATGAGTGAATGAAATGTCGTTGCTGAGATATTGCTTGGGGGCATTGTCCCTAGGCTTATACTAATAGCGCGGGTTCGCTCGGCCGGTCCATCGCCTTGCGCGGTTGACTCTATCGAGAAATTTGGTTGTAGTTGAAGCCAATCGCTTGCTAGGAAGATGGCGTTCGCTTCACGGCCCTGGCCATGGTGGACATCTTCCATCTCGAGGGTCGCTGCCAGTTCGGATGTATCTTTCTGCTCTTGAGTCTTGCGGGTTCTAGTCCCCTCCCCTTCAAACTCTTGCTTATGGGCCCTACGAAATGGCCTACCACTGTCGGGGGCAGGGGTAAGTGACCGCCTATCTTCTTCACCGGCGAGCGTCGTGTAAGATCCAGCATCTTCTTCGTCAGAGAGTCCAGTTTCGGGAGGATCAGCCTTTGGAGAGTCGTTCAGTAGGTGGTCTAGTAGTTCGTCCGGTATGTGGATGCTCGAACTGTATCTGCAAGGCCATGATGCTCGAGGTCCAGGGCTTTGGACTCCATCCGAGTAGTGAGGTGCCAGGCTACCCGCTGCCTCGTCTTCGCCACAGAGGCTCATGCCGGATCCAGCAGTGAGCGGCCTTAGGTCCGTAGCGGCGAGGACAGGTGCTATTGCCGAGGCCTCCATGGAATATTCAAGCTCAGACGTCAACCTGATAGTTGACCGGTCTTGGTGAAGGGGGAGCTTGTTCGAACATGGCGAAGCCGCCGAACCTGTTTGCGGAGCAGAAGGAACCTGAGAAGGTTCATACGTACGACCCGAGTCGCAGCAAGCGTTCTCGGCCACTTGTTGGGTTTGATGATGTGGTTGTATCCCTGATTGTGCCTTCCTTTGGAGCATTAGTGCTTTTTGAGCATCGCGCCTGTGTTTCCTTCGAAGCGTCAGTGCGATGCTCAAACATAATCACCCAAGTAACTCACTGTAGCTCTGGTAGATTGTTGAATGTGGCCGTTTCGCATTCGGGAATACTATACCCATAGATGCCCTCGTCCCTGAGATCACTAGGTGTGCGGTTTTTTCCTTGTTGTTTGCACCCATTCTCTTTGCAATGAGCCTTGAAAGGGGCGTATTGACAAAACTGTATAAGACATGTGCACTGATAATGCATTTCTTTGGAATGGGTGAACACATGGTGTTGTAGGTTTTCTGCAGTGTCGATCGGACGCATGCATACACCACAAAAGTAAGTACCCTTCCCATTGCCATGACGTTGTTGTGCTTTCGATGGCAAATGATGTTCCTCTTTTTTGTGCTTCCTGAGGGCTTGTTTACTCTTGCAAACCTCTGTGCACTGGTCCTCCTCACATGGGTAAAGCACACCGTGATAATGGCTTTCGTGATGTTCAAGATGTTGTTTTCTTGTGAATCCCTTGCGGCACTCGCCACAGAAAAACAACGGAGGGGGACGGCCAGCGTTTTGATGCACCCTCTTTATGTGCTTCTGAAGTCTGTAATTCTCTCCGAAGGCCCTATCACAGGTGCCACATACAAATCTACTGTTCATGTGATCCTGATCAGTAGTCACTTGGCTAGGCACGCTTGGACAGAAAACTCACCGTTGGGTCTTGTTTCTCGCCCGATACTCCCTTGAGGTTCTGGCCCGATTCTCATTGGATGAAATCGTTGGCCGCTTTCCACGGAACTTCTTCGCATTGGGAACCTTAGGCACCATGGCTAGATAACTTGATGCTTCGAATACGGCAAGATAACCCAAAACAGAAAGCTGATGTAGGTGCATTGACTTGAACCACGACTGGGCGTCTCTGTGGCCACTTGTGTATTCATATTATTGCGCTCGGCCTTGACAGGGGCACCATGATCCGTCAGCTGGCGGGGACCTGCGTCGTCAGTTTTCTTTTAGCGCAGAACACAGACATACCACCCCACTGCGTTATGTTGAGGCTCCACTCCACCAACTTGGCGTGCGAGATAAGTTAGCAAACCATTGGATAGGTGGCGGCGACGATCGGTCCTGTACGCTAATGCAGCTGAGAAAGAATGCTAGACAGGGTAGGCAAGCACACTAACGATTTCAACACGTTCGGGGGCCCGGGTGTGCGCCAAAATAATGGTATTGGAAACTAGCTTCTTACAGCAATTCCAGTGGCTCGAACTCATTTTGGAAGATCCCCTTCAGATAGACCAAAGCCGTTCCCACCGTCAAGGCCGCCAGAGCGGCCAAGGAACTGGCAAAGAAACGGACACACGTCAAATACATGCTGCCGGCCAGGAACCAGACCACACCACCATCATGACTGATGGGTTTACGCCCTGGCAAGCGCCAACAATACTCCATGGGTGTGAGACATCTAGTACAACCTTCTGTCATAGACGCAATGTCGGACCCATAACCCGGCTATACAGGAAGCCTTCTCCTTGGACGACAGCGAACTGTTAGAGAAAGAAACAGGGATCACAGGTGCAGGAGCCAACAGGCAAGAGTCATTGGAGCACGCACAGGGCAGCGGCCCCTTGGGGATGCACTGGATCGAGGGTTGAGATACCTACCGGCAAAGTGAGAAAGCCGGGTAGTAAGCTTTGCAATCTGGTATCGACGTGAGAGAACTGGGGGCAATCGGCCAGGGTGAGATTCAGAGGGTCCACATTCGTTCACACTGTATGCCAAGGGGGTCAGCCGTTGGTGGGAATACCTAAGCACCCACCACAGTATCTAAGCAACTTCCACTGTGCTCCAGCGCTCTGGCGCTGGGGCCTGTGGTGCTTCGCGGCCCTTGGAAAGGGTAAGGTAATGAATACAACAAGAACAACGATGCTGCTGTGGCACACATAATTCATTTCTTCCTTTCAAATTCAGGCCAGGGACACACAAAGACCAGCGAGAACAGCACCGAGAAGTCAGGTGCTCGGGATTCACTTGCTTACCAATGTAACTAACCCGATCCCCCCGGAAATACGTCTGCGAGACGCAACTTATGGAGAACCGAAACGTCCTTTCAAAATGCCCAGGCCTTTGGGAAACTCACACCCCCAGAGCCCCGACGCAGCACGCTCACGCAGTCACCTTACCTGCGGGGTATGCAACGGCTTAGCTGGGTAGAGGGGAGGCAAAGCCGAAAGTACCTAATGATGCAACTTCCATTTCCCATGTCCCCATCACCGCTCAGCATGTCATCGAGCAGTACCATCTTGAGAATGGTCTCTACGGATCCGAGCTTTGAGTCCTTGTTACACTGAGGCGGCGATGTCATTCCGGCTAAGGGCCAATTGTACCAGACATCCGCACCCAGTAAGCATGGCATATCTTATACGTTGCTCAGGGGCTTATCTACAAGCAGGAGGCCATGTTGCTTGAGCAGGCGTATAGCGGTTGCGCCACGAGTACTGGGATGCCGAACCAGAAGGCGCTCCTTTTCGGGACCCGCCTATATGCCCTTGGCCTCCATTCGGGTTTATGAAGGCCTATGAATTGGAGTTGCATATGCGCCTCCATATGAACTGTGATAGGCATTAGTAGGCCTATCTCCGATGGACTTGGCTCTCGGGCAATGGGGCCATGTTGGCGGAGGAGACTTTGCCGCCACAGGAGAGTTCTTCTCTATTCGATGCTGAATCGTAGGTAGACTTAACTTATGGCCCCGTCGCAGATCTCGATTGCAGACCGGATCACGTGGCCTCGGGGGACTGTCGGTGACAGAATTCGATGGTTGCTAGAGGGTTGGAGCACACATGAAAAGACAGTTGTTTACATCCTTGGGCTGAAGCGCTGGGAGACTTAGAAATAGACGGAAACGATAGGACACATTCAAGCTCTAGCTCCCGCCAGAGCTGTTACCAGGTGAGCCAGGGACCGGGCTATGAACACAGGCGTCGAGTGTATGTCATATTATTATGCAAGGTAATAGCTGTCACGTTATAGGCCTCACTGTTTTATTGCCGCGACGGGGGCCTTTGGCAGAATCTAAGAAGCCCATTGGCAGTTCTGTGGCGAAACGGGAGCTGAGTGTTAGATTTGTGAATGATCCTCGAGCTGGAAGAGCACGAGATGCAACTGGTCCCGGATACTCGTGCCAGGAGAGCTCGAGAGCAGCACGTCCGCCGACAAAGCTTCAGAGGCATGATTTGACCTTGGGGAGTACGTTAGGAACGTTCTCGCTACCTAGGATACTTGTCGTTTCATCTTGGGCTTTACTATCTGGGTATCTCTCAACAATAGCTAGCCAGCCGTCAAGGTACAAGAAGTACAAGAAGTACAAGACGGTGGCTAGAAGTCTGAGAGACAGACTACGCAATGCGGCGATTGGCATGTATCTTCCTGAACCTAGGCAGAGATCTTCCAGAGAACTATTCAATTCTATCATTCGGGATTCCTTTATCCGGCAACTCGTTTCGATCAAGACATAACCATCGATCGGCAACCATTGCAGCCTCCTTGTTAATCTGACAGCGCTGATTGCTGGGATTGTTGTAGCCAGAACGGCCGAGGGGGGCAATGGGGGGAGTAGGGACGAAGATGAGTGTAGCCATTGTCGGTGTTGTCGCTGAAGCAGCTGTTTGCTGAGATATAAATCACGGGTGGCTAAGAGGCTTTATAGGTATGTTTCATAGGAGCGGCGTCTAGGCGGATTGATAGACACCGGATATTAAGCATAAAATGCACCAAGGCAGATGATAAGAAGGACAGCGGCAGCCGCAAGAAGCGGAGGATGACAGAGGGATGGGCACCCGTTTGTTGCGAACGACGGACTGGGTGGTCACAAATCTCAATTCAGGCATAATAGCCAAGAACTACGCTTTCAAAATCTATTCAAGGGCCGTTTTTGCCCGCCATCTGAAAAGAGAATGCGCCGGCTGTATAGAGCCAATCTACATCCTCTCACCACAGGATACGCAGTCAGTTTCGTCACACCATGAAGCGTTCTAAAATGACCGGTGATTTCCTGTATATATTTTATCTCCTCAGACCTACCCCCAACAATCGCTTCCTCTCGTCAAAGCGGATCGAGCGTCAATCTAACTTCATCCTGTTTTTAAATTACAGATTTGGCAGATGGTGCCTCACACGCTCGGCTAGCTACTGGGGGGGTATGATGATCAGTAGCAAGCGAAGCCTCAACTGGGCCTCCTTTGGTCAAAGGTAGGAGCAATGAAGCCTCCGGCTTCAGGAGCACACTCCCACTCAGTTTCTCTTGGTCACCAAGGCTCGACGACAAGCCCGGCTTGCTAACCCACGAGACGAACAGGCTT
>JABCKC010000936.1:0-20539 GCA_013186395.1 Fusarium papillatum | reverse complement strand
GGCCCAAAGTGCATCAGATTGCTAAAGCTATCCTGCGATGCCTTCGGGGGCGCTGGTTTAGGGGCAACAGATCCAGACCCCTGTGTGGACAGAGGCGTGTTGGTTCCAGAGCCCAAAGGTGATGGTGTAGGTCGCATCGTTGTAAAGGCCGAGTTCATGACGGGCGGCTTGGGCTGGCCGCCGGTCGGCTTGGAGGACCAATCGAGGCTTGAGAGGTCGTCCATCTTGACAAAGTTCGTAGGTTATCGCAAATGATCAATCATGATAAAGGTCAACGTGTTGTCGCAACGATAGTGCTCGTGAGGTGGGAGAGACCCCGGCCCAGGGGCCGCTTCCGGATGTGGGGCGTCTGTGGCTGTGTTTGGTTCGTGGCTCGGTCATCACATGATCTCCCCAAGCAATCATTGATGAGCATTGGCTGGAGTGCTGGTGAGCCTGAGTGCCTGTCTCATGAGAGGCTATTCATGATGGTCATACCTAGAGTGTATATCTTTGTTTTGTCTTAAAAGAATGAACCGATCTCGCTGACTCCTACTTTGAAAACGAACCCATCTAAATCTTCCGTTGATGTGTTCAAGGGCGTGCCAGGTGACTATACCCGTTCGAAAGAGGCATTAGTATTTCACTCTATTCTTCCAAAAGCTTAAATAGACATTGACTCCAGATTAATGCTTAAGAGAAGGCGTCGCTGGAATGCTCGTAGAATATGTGCTCTCAAGTTTCGTCCGAGTAACTTACCCTAGATCTCCGCTCAACATAAGCTCGGCCAGCTCCGATTCAGACAACTGCACAACAAATAGCCTCTTTAAAGTGGACGACATGATATCGGATGAGATGAGCCGGTGAGGTAGTATCCCAGGGACACCATCCGTTGCTGGTGCCAAAGTACAGTCACGGTTAAGACGGCGCTTCCTCTAACACGCGCTCCCGTCTCCATCACAACTTTACCTACTCAACATTTGCGCGTCAGCAATCCTTTTCATTTATCGCTGGACCAACCAACCTAAACTTCAGTCTGTAATTTGCTGTCGTACACCAATCCCTGACATTGTGCAGCAACTTGGCCGTAGGACAAGCTAGATGCGGCCCGACACTCGAGCAAGCAATTTGGGCTTGGCTTCTGCGCTGGCTGACCGACAAACCACCAATACCATCAACAAACAGCAGTCGCATTGACGGCAAGTTTGATACGGGATCTCTGCCAAGCCCCTAGGCTGTCAAGTCTGTTCATCGTGGCACGAATACGAAAGGTGAGGCTGGATGCAACTGAGAAACGTGGTTCTCATCCCGCTGGTACGACTTGGAGAGCCAAGACTTGACGGTGAGAGAACATTTCTGCAGCGGGATCGAGGAAATTCAATACGTATCTGCACATGTAATTGTAATGTAGGATATATATTGATATTTCATCGGCATGTCTGTCGGGTAGCCCGAGCACTCAATACATGCCGATCTAGACCCTTGATCGAGATGCGGTGCAATCATCTATCTGGTGGATGCGAAGAGAAGCCGGCTGGAAAGATCTCATCCAGTCCCCAATAATAGCGCACCGGTTACTCTCGCAACCGAGGATCTTCCTCCAGCTAAGCTTTGAAGGATGAGAGATATTCGTGTTGGGCTTTACTTAGACGCACCGACATGGGTCTCCCTTCTCCAGATTGAAGTCGGAGCGCCACCAACGCCACGCCCACTGATGGACAGGGAAGTGCTGGCAGTGAGAAGCTGGCGACTTGTGATTGGCTCGCCCACCATATGAAACCCGTTTCAGGCATCTGCTTGTCATTAT
Source organism: Fusarium papillatum (assembly GCA_013186395.1). Lineage (NCBI taxonomy): Eukaryota > Fungi > Ascomycota > Sordariomycetes > Hypocreales > Nectriaceae > Fusarium > Fusarium papillatum. The sequence goes on along the minus strand of JABCKC010000936.1, from coordinate 18,753 downwards.
GCCAGCCCCTGGGGATTTTGCCAGCTACCGAAGTCTGGGAATGGGAGAGTTGAAACTCTTGCGGAACAAACGCAACAAGAAACGGACAGAAGAGGATGAACGACCGGGCCCTGAAGATCATGTTCATCACTTTCTCCGAACCTAGGGAGGTTTCATGCTTTGCCACCTGGCATTGGGCTCCCTTGTGTCCATCCCTTGGACCCTGTCAAAGACTGTCTCCAGCCACCCGCAGTCTAACAATAAACCAGAAACAGCTTGACAGCGTCATAGCAGAGGTGCTCAGCCCACTCAAGGGCCCTACTAAACTTGATAGAGAAAACAGAAACCGATCTAACCGAGAGGAACATATGGGCCGTCTCCTTTGTACTGGTCTGGCCCGCCTGGACTGTTGTGCGAGGGGGCTTCGCAATTCTCCTCCTGCAAACGGGCCAAATGCGCACGTGGTGGAGTCTGCGCGACCACAAGAGACGCGGAGGGAATCCAATCAATATTCAACTTGACATCATCACGTCAGATCCATCTCGCAACAAACTTCTGAAGATCCCGCAGATTCCAATCTGGAGAGCCGCGCAACCGCCGTGATTGACAGGAGAACTGCTGGAAGCCCAGACCATTTGGCGCCGTCTGCGAGTAGTCTCGCCCCTGCAATACTACAGAATGTAGCAGCTCAACCTCCGAGATCCCTGCCCCCCAGACCATCAGGGCTAATTCAGACTGGACCTGGGGATCTCGGTAGGTCGGCTCGCCCATCTCCATTCGCCAGCCCAGCGAAGAGGTGCCTGGTACCTGCGTCTATCGCGTGCCTCAGCTCCGTGGCACGGGTATTCTCGACCTCCTATTGCCCCGAGCTATTGGTCGAGATCGCCGGACCATGCTGGGCTTGGTGCGGTATCACGCTCGTCGACCGACACACGACCACTTTAGCACCCCTGTAGGTTGACCCTTGGAACCAATGCAATCTTGGCTGCGACGCGGCGAATGCCCCCAAGAATGGACCTGACTTCATCGCCAAGAGAAGCCACCCCCAGGACCTGGCTGCGACATGGGATGGGATCCATGGATGTCGGTTTGTTGTGCCCACCTCCCGTTTTCCTTTCCCGTTCTTTCGGTTCGTCCTCATCTTCTTCGTTCTGCCATCCATTCCTTCACTGTTGGCTAGGTTGTAATCCTACCATTTTATTCCTTCCTTTGGAGCCCGAGCTGGACTCATCCATTCATTCACTTTGTCTTCAAAGGCACCTCACCTTCTCTCCCTTTTGGTGCCTAGCTACCTTCTCCTCAACCACATTCCTTGCAATTCTGTCCGGTTGAGAACATTCGTTTCTATCGCTCAAAATCCTGGTTTACGTTTCGTTCCGTGAGAGTACTAGTCGACAACTTCAAAATCCGCCGCGCAGAAACCAATCTCTTTGCATTGCAATTACCGCACGCCGTAACCCGAGGGACTGCTTTCGTAACACGACTCCTTTCTCATCTGCGGACTCACCGTTTTTCTCTCTTGCAGATCCGTTGTGCAAAACGTTTAGCGTCGCCGTTACAAAAAGCGGAAGGCTTATATTGGCTTTAACGGCTTTCCAAGTCTATCTGGACGCTCTGCATTGCTGAGCGGCAAAACACCACGGCCTTCGAGACCAGGACTTTACTCTTCAAATTTCTGCAAAAAGATCTTCAACTCATCTGACTATTGTCAAAAACTTCCCGAAGCGTCAGACGTTTGATACTGAGACACAACGACCGACTGTACGGATTGACGTTGGAGAGACATTCGGCCTTGACAACCGGAAGCGGCGCCATTGAACAAAGCATTCTTCTGTTCGACACTTATCACACCGATAAGCTGCCGACCAGCCCACTCTACGCGACCCTGTGACGCGAACCGAAAGCGTGTCAGTAACTTCAACGCTGTGTCTTGACCACGCTCTGGAATCTTGAGTCTCAGATTCTCAGCGGGGCTGGGATTTTCCTCAAGAGCAGTGCCACCATCGACAGCAATAAAGGCATACCCAGCCATTGCACCCTTTGGTCCAATATTTCCCTTTCTGAACTTTTTTCTCCTTCTGTTGATTCAATATTTGATCAAAAGAAGGAAGTTGAGGACTTAGAGGGCCATCGTCAACTTGGCTGAGATTCCCCCACAGAGAAACCCAACGACGGGCATCATCGGTGAGTCCACTTTCACTTACACCTCGCCTAGACCTCACCTGAAACTCGCAAACTTGAACCTCACCTATCCCATTAAAACACTATGAAAAGCACTATTCCGACCTTATTCTGCGGGACTATGCGCTTGGCCAAGAGTTTTCCTGGTCTTATGCGTTGGCAGCCCGGCCTTTAATGCGCAGTGCAGTGGCCAGCCGTTGCCAGTTGGCAGGCACTCCGTCTTAGCCCCTCCACTCACTCCTTCCTTCCTTCCGTTTGATGCTTCAAATATCGGCAACGCGCCTGCTGTTTCTATTTTCTGCTCGCCAGTGCCGGGCACCTTCCTTCTTTTCGAACATCTCCGCCTTTCGTTCATTTCCCCTCACCACGTTCTTTCGTCTCCGCCTCAACCCCATCCCTAACATCAACGCTCTTTTAGACTGCTCTGTCGCGTCGTCCACTCCTTCACTCCGCTGCCTCTCAGGGCAAGAACGAACACTCTCTCGAGTTCAAATAGGCACTCATCATCGCCATGCTCAAATCAATCGTCGCCGTTACTGCGGGCCTCATCGGTGGCGCCCATGCCTTCTGGCGCATGGAGTGTCCTGGTCGCGTGGGACTCGCGCGACTTGATCCCATCATCGACCCCGGCAAGATCTCGATGCATGCGCATTCTATTCACGGTTCTTCAGGTAAGCGACTCACCTGCGACGATGATATTCGGGCAATGGAAGTTGCGCGCGCTTTGCGCAGGCAACCACGAATGATGCGCTCTCAAAGAGGAGGGCTGACAATGCGTAGGGTTTTCCGATACCTCCAGCACTGAGGAACTCCTCAACGGTAACTGCACTTCATGCCGAGTCACACAAGACAAGTCTTCTTACTGGCACCCTGCCATGTACTTCCAAGATGGCGAGACTGGAGAGTTTGAGATTGTCCCCCAGGTGGGCGGTATGCTGGCGTTAGTATCCCCTGAGAGCCCCCGTTTGTTTGATTCAATAGCCGCCCCTATCTTCCGACTTGTTTTGAACTAGGAGCTAATTACGTGTAGCTACTACCTCCTGTATGGAGACAAAGTGACTGCCTTCCCCCCCGGCTTCAGAATGTTGTCTGGTACAAACTCACGAAGAACCTACACGGCGGGTGACCCAAGCAAGCCGGACCCAGAGAAGTCTACGTGGCAAGCTCTGGGCGAGACTGATCAGGACACCCTCGCTCAACGTGCTCTCGGTTTCAACTGCTTGAACTATGCACGGGACCCAGAGGGAACCCTCTACCGCCACTACATGCCCGACAAGCAGTATCTTGATGCGAACTGCAAGGATGGCCTCCGTCTCGAGATCATGTTTCCATCCTGCTGGAAGGGAGGCGACGCGGTCGACAGCACCAACCACAAGGATCACGTTGCATTCCCTGACTTGGTCATGACCGGAACCTGCCCCGACGGTTATCCCGTTCGCCTGCCCAGCCTCATGTATGAGGTCATCTGGAACACCAATGCCTTTGCCGACCGACCTGGCCGATTTGTCTTGGCCAACGGAGACACCACTGGTGAGTCTCACGTCTACATCTTTGCAGAATGGAGAAGCTAATTCCCGTTAGGCTACGGCTACCACGCAGACTTCATCACCGGTTGGGATGAAGACTTCCTCCAGCAGGCTATCGAAATCTGCACATCTGAAACTGGACTCATCGGCGATTGCCCTATCTTTGACGTTATTAGCGAAAGTGTGGCAACCTCTTGCAAGATGAACCTCCCCGACAGCTTGGCAGAGGAGGACGTTCTTGGTCCTATGAAGCAGCTACCCGGCGGTAACCAAGTCTCTTATGGAGATGGCTCGGACGGCGGTGCTAGCACGGACCCAGGCCCTACCGGTGATGCTTCTGTGCCCACCTTGACCTACCATGCTGGCGACAGACCGGAGAACTCTGCATCACCTCTCCCAGGTCAGGTGTTTAAGGAGAAGGCGGCGGCCTATGAGGCCTCGGCTCCTGCACCTGCACCTACTGTGGTGACAACAACCAATGTCCCGATCGTTGCGACATCTATTTTGCCTTCTTTTTCATCTCCTTTTACCTCTGAAACAACACTCATTCAAAGCATTCAACCCGCGCAAAGCATCCAAAGCTCCCAGAGCATCCCAGGCGCCGATGGAAGTGTCGGAGCCGAATTTGTCGAGTCCTCGATCGCTCAGGCTCCTGAATCTGTTCCTACGTCTGGACCCCCTACTACTACTCCTGCGCCCGAGGTGGTGCCAACGACCGACACCAAGAGCTACTGGAGCACCCAGTACATCACCAACGGCAATCTCGTTAGCAAGATTCTCTGGGATGAGAAGCTTGTCTACGTGACCGAGCTGGAGGCTGAGACGGTCGTGGTGACAGTGACATCAACAGCTGTTGTCACCCCCACTGCGCCCGCCGCGAGACGGAGACGTCGGGGTGCTCACCTTCACGGCCACGGACGTCGACATTTCTAACAATTTAAGAAGGAACAATAAAGGGAAAAAAGGAAAAGCGCACCCAAAAAAAATCGAAAACTTGACTGGTTATTAGACCATTTCATTGCTCCGGGCTGGTTCCGGGTACACGGATAGCATGCATTGTTGGAAGGGTATTTGGGTGCGAAGGACTTCTTGATAGGACATCAATGATAGCCCAGGTCTTTGGGAACATGTGGACTTAAGGGAAGCTACCTAGTACAGATACCGGAATGATGAATGATCAAAAAAGGGCAGCCTGGCGCTGTAGAAAAATTCTCCCTAGTGATGTTGTGATAGTCGTGAGGGGGCAAGATTTCCCAAGCACATGATGGAGTGAGGTCATGTTGAAACCGCCATTTACGATGTGTCGATGGATATGGATATGAACGGCGAGGGGAAGGGGTTTTCACGAAGGCCATGTCTCCTTATTTCAATACGAGCTGTTGTTGTTCATCTCATGATGTCTCGACGCTGGGGTTATGGTTGGGGGTGATTGGAATGGATGACACCTAGCAACGCATTCCTCATGATATTGCACTGAGACTGTCGAAATAACCTCACCACAGTTTTTTGACTGAGATTTCGAGATTAAGATGAAAGTGGATGAGCCAAGTTCCCACAGAGGTTTCTCCTCCTGTCTGGCATTTCGCCCTTTCCAACGCTGTCCTCTTCATCATCTGGTCTTTGACCCCTAAAGTGTTGAACTCGTCGACTCGGAAGCACCATCGACAAGCAGTGATACTTCTTCTCTTTTTCGATCTTTGCTGCGGTGGGTGTAAACATGAACTACTCTTTACTCTACCGCAGAGAAGCGGGCAGCGGCCTTGGGCTTGGTTGGATCCTCGCCTTTTCCGTCGGCGGTGCCATCCTCCTCTTTGCTGCCATCGGTTTCCTTCTCACCTGGCGCATCAGGTCTCGAACCGAGCCGGAATCGACGACGGTATACCAGGTCTCGGACAATAGCGACGACCATCGAAGATCCATCTTTACGAAACGGCTCGTCAAGAAGAACTACTCCATGTCAAAGTCGGGCAGCAGGCTCTCCTTGTCACTGCCTCCTGTACTGCCTCCTCTTCCGTCACACAATAGCTTTACCTTTTTTAGTGGTAATGGGAAGAGAGGACGGTCGAGTAGCTGGGTTGAGGAGGATAAGTTCCATGGACCCAAGGTTAGCAGGAGTCGTCGTGATAGTCTGTTCAGCAGGGATAGTTGGCTGGGGAGAGCTCCTACGCTGCCAAGTCTGATGCTGGATGATGACTTGGAGAAGGGTCAGCCTAGCGAGCTACCGGCGGACCAACCGACAACTCATTTGATGGATCAACAAAGCCTCGAGACTCTCAAGCCCAGCAAGACAGCTCCTGAGTTACCAACCCCACCACAAGAGCTTCAGACTAGCCCTGTGAGGATTCCTCCCTTGGCTAATGTCAGGGCTTCAGTAACGGACTTGGACCTTCGAGATATCCTTCGATGCACGGAACAGCGACTTCGAGATGGAAGCAGTCAGTCGCCAACAAAGACTCCTCGTCCTTCACCTTCGAAACGATCCCAGAAGATCTCGTCGCTGAGGGGTACACCTCATAGGAACTCTCCTCTCAAGACGCCTCATAGCCACAGAACGACCTCCTCACTGGACTCGAGCAACACAACCGGGACGGTACGAATTAATCGTATCGCTCAGAGCCCCAGCAAGAGATCTACCATTCACGGGATGCCGAGACCTGGGCACAGCCGGACTGTTTCCATCAGCTCTATTGGTAGTGCTGCCAACAGCTTGATTGCTGAAGCTACTCAAGAGCTTGGTCTTCCCGGAGGACTGTCAAGCCCGAGCCGTTTGAGGGGCCGTCAATGGCAACCCCTCGACGGCAACAGTCCCGAGAAGGAACCCACCCCCAAGAAGACCATCGAGAAGGATAGCCCTGACAGGAGGGAGTCGCAGGACAGCGAGGCTTCTAGCTCACTCTCGACACTGTACAGCGCCAATGAGCCAGAAGACAAGGACCAGCCTGACCCGTTCGTGGAGAAGAAGAGACATGCTCCTTTGACCTCGGAGAGTAGGTCTTCGCTGTTTGGGCCGCGGTCTCTGAGGAGCCGGACGAGGACGCTGAGTATTTCCATCCCAGCTGGGCAGACGGTCTTCAACACACAGGGTCAACTGAACTCGAATTCAGTGAGCACTCAAGCCGTTGGAGGACCACCTCTATCTATCGTGTTGCAGCCGCCTCAGGAGTATCTACACCGCGACATTAGCTTTGGAAGTCGAGATCGACACGGCTTTGCCCTGGCATATCCTGTCACTGGCTCAATGACGAGCATGGTCACACCGTCTGTGACAGACGAGGATAGCTCTCTCCATCTCGACGACCGGAGGAGCGAGAGTCCCAGACTTGATGTTCCGGGACGACCGATATGGCCACCACAACAACAGGATAGAAATACTCTTGTGGTTAATGCGCCTACGAGTCCGATGACCACGGCCTCGTCGCCTTTCGATGAGCAAGACATGATGGCTCTCTTGATGGGCACGGCTGCACCGAGAAGAGCTCTGCCTGATCCGCCAAGGCATGTCGCCCAAGTTGAGCAGATCATCATGCCGACACCGCTGTGTCCGCGACCTAGACGAGACTTTTCACAGCATCTACATCAAATGTCCATGGCTTCTCCTGAAAGCTCCTGTAACGAGGGAGAGTCTATAGTCGATGATCCTGCAGCTGTTTCTACTGGATCGCCTCTTCGTCGCTCTTTGTCTCGATCTCTGAGAGATCCTCCGAGTGGACCACCGCCGGCGATGATGAGTATGAGCTCACTAGGAAACTCGATTGTTGAGTTGAGACGGATGAATAGCATGGTTAGCTCTTATAGCGCTACATCCATGGCGTCGTCATACAACGAGCCCGACTCGCCGACACTGCCCAACCCCTTGAACAGTACCTTTTCACGCGGCCGACTCACCTCTAACCCTCGCACGAGCACATCTGGTCGTCAAAACTATCTCAACCTCGGAAGCCCTAGGAAGAGTCTATCCGGAGCGGTCTCAGCAGCGACACCTACTCGACCAATCCCTCCTAGTAAGAGTAGCCGCAGCAACCTCGGAGTTGAAATCCGTGAGGATGAAGACGACGCTGGCAAGGAGAATCAAGGACCAGAACTCAAGGTCCCTAGGCTGGATGTAGCCACTGGTCTGCGTGAGACGCGTCGCAGTGGGAACTTGGGTCGTGATACCCGCGACTCGATCCTCACGACGAGGGTGACAGGTAATAAGACCAAGATCGGTGCTTTGAGCAAGAAGGAGGCACAGCGCCAGAGTGTTGAGAGTTTGGGATTGTATGATAAAGATGGATTTCTCAAGGCTTCACCAGAGAACAAGGGCCGATGTCTAAGGATGTGAAAAGGTTAAGATGTATCCCTCCCTTTTTTTTCTTCTTTTTCTTTTGTCTACGATTTTCCTTTGTCGAGAAGAACGACAACGACCCGTCATGTAACTGCCACTCCATGTATCTAGGCAGATTGAGAATTTTCGGGCCTGTTTGCTTTATTGGATAAACCCCCCACCACGCTGAAAGGATTCTTTGTATCGGATTGGACTGGTTTTTGTTGATCTGTAGGTAGGTAGTGTTTAGCTTTTTTTTTTTAGCAGCTCGATGGATATATACCCTTCGGACGTAATCTTAATAGGAAAAAAATAGTAGTTATAGTAATTTGCATGTCCCTTGGACCATTGTATGATAGGTTTACTGAACTCCTCACGCGTTGACTCGTAATATGTCTTTTTTTTTGCCCCTAAACGCCCCTGCTCCCTTTTCTTGTTCTGGTCAAGTAATTATTCCACCCGTGGTCGCTTGTTCTCAGAATCATCAGCTGGACGATTCTCAGATGTGGCATCTCCTTCGACCTCGTCTCTAACTCGGACTCTGCCTGCTCCCTCGCCAAGTTCCTCTTCAGCCTCGTCCCCGAGCCAGTTTCCGTCCTTGTCAAAGTACTCGTGAACGTTGTCTGCCGTGATCCATCCACCGCTCCCAGGCATGGGAGGAGGGAGACCGCCGTCTGCAGCTCCCCGCAAGACACCTGTGAAGCCTTCAACAGCCTCATGCTCGACAGCGCTCTCAAACACAATGCGGTCGTCATCCTCCTCGGAATCATCACCGTCTACAGGGTCGGGGTGCAGGTCGGAGCAGTTGGACATGGCCGTATACATCTGCTGCGTAGAACTGGGGCCGGATTCTGCCTTGGGAGGGATGACAGTGAGGGAAACCGTGTCGAACTCGTCGTCGTCGGCGCCGCCATCCGAAAGCTCGATCTGCATCCATACAGCTTCTTGGCGCTCGCCGCCTGAAACAGGTATGACCATTTGAGTACCATGGATGCCTATCGAGGGGTAGGGGATCGAGATGCCGACTTCTGCCTTGAGACTGAATAGGATGACGTTCCTAGACGAAGTTAGATGGGCGTTGGGATGAAAGTGCTAAAGACTTACTGTGAGTTGACATATACGTCGACTGTCTGCTCCACAGACTTCTCAGCATCGCCATTAACGGCGTCACCCTCGGTTTTCTGATCGGCGGGGAATAGAGCGAGGGTGCCGCAGTTCGCCTTGGGAATCTGGGCCTTTGCGCCCTCGACATGGTAGTGCAAGATCGGTTTGCCGCCCACAAAGGACTGAGGAGTTTGCGTCTGATACTCCTCCAAAGGAATAAAGTCGCCAAGAGACGTCTTTGTGCGGATTGTTTCGATTGGCATCTTGAATGTCCTTGTGTAGATGAGAGCTTGAGTTGCCTTTGGAGGGGTTCTAGGCAAAAATGTCCCATAGCAACGGAGGGGCTGGCAGCTTTATCAGCTTATCACATTTTATCGATAACGATTAGCTTATCGTGTTGCGTCACTTGGTGACCGAGCCTCGGCGCGCGCCGATCACTCTTACTTCGACCTCCAACAACCAAACCCGCGATTTATTAATCGTCCTCGATTTTAAATGATGTGCGACTGAACAACTCGTGGAACCATCAAATGATTCTCATTCCCGATCAGGATTTACAAGGAATTTCTGAAGGACGCGCGAGGACTGGACCTCGGATACGCAAGATTATGCATAACAACAACCGTAGGTCAATGTTGCTGCTACGTATTATGGACTGGCTAACGCGGCTTCAGGCTCTCATCCCCTGCTGGAGCAGGTTCCTCTGACAGTTTCCCCCTTTGTATCACTCCCCACTGCGACGACATTATCATACAATTACAAGACAATGCCCTCGAATATTCCTCCTTCATCATTGGGTATCGAGGCAGCGTCAGACAACCCCTCAGACCAACCGAGGCCGAAATACGTCGTATCAGGCTCCGGCCACGCCGCGCATCCCGAAGACATCATCGCATCCTGTCGCGCCCTCCAAGCGCACGTGTCCAAGATGCAAGAAGAGGCTGAGAGGGAGCTGAGGGAGTTCAACGAGAGGATTCAAGCGCGGGAGCTTGCTGAGAAGCGGAGAGTCGCGCCTGGATGGCTGGATAGTGAGACGCATATCCTTGAGCCGGAGAGGAACACACCGGTGCAGCAGCAGAGGAGTTTTCCTGAACCTCAGCAGGTTCAAGGGCCAATTAGGCAGCCTTCTGCTGATGATCAGGGTGCTGAGTTGGACAGGGCGTTTGGCGGTATGGCTTTGAAGTAGACGATACATGCTTACGGGCATTGACGAAGATTTATGAATGGGCGTATCTTGGGTGTTATTTCTTTCTTTCTTTCTTTTGCTTACAAGAGCTTTATACAGCGTACGAGAAGCGTCGTGTTATCTCAATACACATGCTGCCATTTGCGGTTCATCATGACAAACATTTTGGTCTCTGAGCTTCTCATCTAACTTTTCGTGGTGCAAGAAGGCAGCCATTTCGTCCCGTCCTGTTCGCTCCGAAAACCAGTTCGTCACAGCCATGAAAGTCCACCGAGCTCATAACAGCAAGTGCCGCTGCGTTATAGTCTTCGGCATACAACAAGGTATTATTACTATGTTCATTTCTTCCGAGTCCTTTGGTTCGTAATCTGGTCGTCACATGGTATTCGTGTTTGTTTACAGAAGGCCGGCCGCAGCAATAAGAGCAGCACCGATAGCCAGAACACCAGAGAGCGCAAAGTTTGAAGCGGAGTTGTCGTTTTCGGTAGTCGTGGGAGCAGCACCGGGAGTCTAACACAATCAGCTTCTGTCGATGGTCTTGTTAATGGATAGGTTCTTACCGTGTTGGCATCAGCAGAGCTCTCGGCAGTGGTGGTAGCGGTCTCTTCAGCAGCAGTTGATGAAGCAGCGGCGGCGGAAGTGGTCTCAGCAGCAGCCGTAGTCTCCTCGGCAGTAGTCTCCTCGGCAGTAGTCTCCTCGGCAGTAGTCTCCTCGGCAGTAGTCTCCTCGGCAGTAGTCTCCTCGGCAGTAGTCTCCTCGGCAGTAGTCTCCTCGGCAGAAGTCGCCTCAGCAGATGTCGCTGCTGCGCTGGTCACGGATGTGACAACGGTCGTAGTGGCGGCAGCAGAAGAACCGGTGGCAGAGCCACTGGAAGCACCCTCAGGCACGGCATCAATACCACAGGCCTTGGCAGCGCCCGTGACGCCGTCGCCGTAATCTCCCCACATGTCATACTGGTTGGCGCACTTGAGGCACTCAGCGAGGAGCTGCTTCCACTCGTCACTGTCGCAGTAGCCCTCCTCGTCGGCGTTAAGAATGGTGTAGCCTGGAGTAGAATGTCAGATGGATTTCCACAGCGTTGCTTCGACCTTGGACATACCGCAGTCTGCGTGGCATTCGTACTCGGCACCAGAAGGCTGGCGCTTGTGGAGAGGGACAGAAGCTGGGAATGGGAGCGCGCGCTTGACGTTAGCCGAGGCCAGAGAGGCGAGGGAGCCAAGGATGACAGCTGTGTAAGTCAATTGCATCTTGAATATGTTTGAAGAGTGTCGAGGAGATCTCGGAGAGTCAATTGAAGAGGACGCTTTACATGAAGATGCTGGCGATCGGCGGGAACAGCTTACTTATAGCCTCCTCCACCTTGTCATGCGAGAAAGCTCAAGACGGCTAAAAGGCCTCGCCAAAAGACATGAGCCTATCGGAATTCAGCAACCTTGCTCGAATCGAGCTACACGAACCAGGGACTGAATCCTCCATCTCCCCATGATTACACCGCACTGCATATCATGGCAAGTCCTAGCCCCGCCTCCTCTACCAGTCCCAGCGAGCTTGACTCACGCTACCAGAAACGGCAGCTTTTTTCGACCTCGTATCCCAACTATCATGGTTCTGAACTCTGAACTTATGCACGCCCAGAACCCTTGGATCCTTGGCTGGTGGATGAAAAGGTGGTGATGGAGGAGGGGATTGGCCAATGGAGGTGGAGGTGGCTGATCTGATTAGATACAGGTGGGAATCTTATCTGATCATCTGATAATAACTCAATCCACACAAGGCCCATGTCTTATGCGTAGAGGCTGCAACAATAGTTCCTTTAGAGTTGTAGCCGAATGCGCTAAAAAGTTTGCACCAACAGACAAAAATCCAGCCATTCTAATTCTGCACCCTCTTGATAGCGGGGGCTCGGCGGGAGGGGTAAACCTGCGGGATGACCGATTTGAGAATTGGGTCGGTTACTCTGCATGAGTGGGATATGCGAGTGTCGAATTGTGACAGTGCCGAAGCTGATAACTAGAGCGCCACATGGGAACTTGGTGGGAGGGAATTGGGTTGGTATATTAAGGCCGGACTGCTCGGGTGCCTCCATCGCAAGTGTTGCGCCCTACCCTCTCCATCCTCCATCCGCTCGCATCTCAACATGTCGTCTTTCAAGACAGTGTTTAGCGGCCTGGCCTTTATGGCCGCTTCGGCATATGCTGCTGTCGATATGGGTGATACTGATGAGATGGGCCCTGCCGCTTTTATGTGGCCGGCTGATAGAGTGTGGTCTGCCGCCATGGACAACACCCCGCCCTGCGGCTCGGTGGCCAACCCAGGGAACAGGAGCACGTTTCCTATGCGTATGTCCCTCCCGAAGGACTTTTCGATCAATTACTGACACAATTTAGAGAAGGGCAAGGTTGCGCTTGTGGGACAGAACGAGTCGTTCAGCGTGGAACTGAGCATCTCGTTCTTACAAAGTACGTATCCACCACCAACACCAATCCATCAACTAACAATTTAAAGACCCCAAGTTGGATGCAGACTTTACCACACTCATAGACCCCGAAGAGTTCAAGTCGATCGACCCAGGACACACGTGCATGTCAGTGCCCGATCCTCCCAGCTCCGTCAGCGCCGGCGACAACGCGACACTGCAGATCAAGTACGTTGCCAGCTTCGACACGCCGCACAACCAGACCTTTTACGCTTGTGCGGATATTACCTTTGTTGAGTTGGTGGATTTTGACGAGTATGTTCCGTGTTTTAATGCTACTACGCCTGAGGAGGATTATGATAAGGATGGGGATGGTGATCCTCACCACGATGATGATGAAGACGACGACGACACCGATGATGATGGTGATGATGATAATGATGATGATGACAACAATGAGTCTTCGGGGTCTGAGAGTGGATCTTCTGATAAGAAGAGTGGTAGCTCTGGTCTGTCGGGCGGTGCCATCGCGGGTATCGTCATTGGTGCTATCGCTGGTGTTACTCTCATCGCTGCCGCCGCCTTCTTCCTCTACAGGCGCAAGTCCCGAAAGGAGGCTGCATTGAGGCAGCAACAGTCCGCTAGAGGTGTCAACTGGGAGGATCAGCCTCCAAAGACCTCGCAGTCAACTGGGGATGTGAGGATGGATAACCTGTCCTAGATGGGAGGTTGGAAGTTGGCGGGGAGGGTGTTGAAGTTGTAGTTATGTCAGTAATGAGCTATGAGAATATGATTTGATGGATAGTAGGTGGATTTGTTTATGCTATAACCTATTAAATATGATTCCTGGAAGCAGAAGATCAACGAAGGTGCAGTGCCTTTTTGTCAGCTAAGAGATTAAAGACAACGCAAGTTGACAAGCACCCTGGCTATTATTCTTGTAGTCAGAAAAAAGAAAACGAGGTATTGGCTAAACATTCATGTTACTTTCGTGATTGCATTTAAAAGGAAACATTAAGCAGTAGATCAACATTCACCAACATTGTGTAATCTATCACGGTAGAGCTTCTCTTGAAATAGTGGCATGAAGCACTAGTTCTCTCAAGGCATGATACATGTAAGAAACCTAGTGAAGAAACGCAGATTCAGAAAAGCCCCATTAAAAAAGTGTTTCACTTCCGGAAGAATCTCTAAACCTTCCGAAACCCCTTGGCTCATCAGTCTGTAAACACGTCTTTGCTCCTTAAGACAAAGGGTCCATAGCTGCGCGGAAGGGGGATTGGAGGAGTCATGACTGTAATGGCCTGGGGCTCTTGCTCGTCTCAAGTGTTCCCTAGTCGCGGCATCTGTCAGTATTTTCGTAGCCTCGGCTTTCATATTGGCGTCACTTACAGAGCCAGATCAAACTGAGACAGATGCCCATAGCTGCCAGATAAGATTAGATGAAAACTGTTCGTGAGCTCGTTTTCCCCAAAGAAGGGTTGGCCCAGGTATTCCAAACCTAGCTGGAGACTCTCCTCTGCCTTGTTTTGACTCAACTTGGCAGTGGCAAGCCCCAACAGCATAATCCTTTGTATCCATTTGTCAGTTTCAGCAGAGATAAGGCCAGGAGAACCGTACGAACTTTTTAGAACTTGTAATAATATCTCCCTGCTCCGTGGTGGATGTTTGCAAACGGGTTTGTTCGAGCACCTTCTCTGCGGCTTCAGGCTGGTAATTCATGAGGAGAGAAAATCCCAACTTCACCCTGACAAATAACAGATCTTTCTCGGCCTTTCCTTTGATGTGCTCCAAGGCTTCGATGCTCATCTCATAGCAGGCTATGGACCCTTGAACGCTGCGGACTCTCCGATTGACATCCCCAAATCCGTGATGGCAAGCGGCTTGGATGGACCAGTAGTCTTCTGATTCAGGCTCAAGATCTTTGATAGCCTGGTTAAGACAAGCGTGAAAATGAGCGTCAGATTCTTCATATAGTCTCTCTTCGTAAGCGAGCACCCCTCTGTGATGCCTGAGTAGACATAGATGCCTGGGAAGTTTGGACTGGAGTGGAAGTGGGCTCTTTGAGACTTGAATATCGAGAATGTTGTGAACCAGATTCAGATAAAGGCGCGCATCCTCATATCTCTTAAGCCTAATGGCACACCTTGGGTTGACTAAAATTAGCGACTGTGGTGCTACATGAGGAATTGAGTGAAGCAAAAAAAGCTTGTGTCCGCACCATGATATGTCCAAAAGAGCCTCAAGTATCGGGACAAATTCCTCCAGTACCGAAATGGCAATGGGGGAAATTTCCTTGATAGAAGCAGCGAGGGGAAATTCCTTGAAAGGATCTGTGGAGGAAAGGTGCTCGATGTTATGATCTTTGAGGCCGGAAGCGTGCCGCAATAAGACATTGCACTTTATGTGATATCGTGACGTATGGTCAATAAAACAGTCCTCAAACTTGCATGGCCACGCACGGGCAAGCAAAAGAAGGGCTTGACAGCAGGCTTTAGTAAAGCCCCAGTTATCCATGCGTCTGCGCCAGATCTTCTGTACAGTCAAAGAAGTGTAGAGGCATTGCTCTGTACACCTCCTCCAGATAAACGTCGATCTAAGCAATTGGTCTCTCGCTTCTTGAAACTCCAAGAGGCTTTGGGGATATTCATACGGCATAGCGAATGATGTATCGGGCCATAGCAAGGATTCAGGAATCGAAGAGTGGCCAAGAAGGCAGATGGTGTTCATCAAAGGCCAGCTATTTCCAGTGTCTAGCAACCAGATTATGATGAGGTGAATGTTATGGTTTGGGGTTTCCATGATATCTATTGCCAGATCCCGGGGAATAGTAGCCTGAGTACTTTGATACACAGCCATGAAGTCATGCAAACCTAGCTTACGCCGTATCATGACTGACGCCGCCTGTTCAATGGCGGCTGGGTGGCCGCCAAGGAAACTTGCCAGCAAAAGTTCGGGCTTGCCCTTGGGCCATGAATAGGGCAATATTGATTGGAGGAATCGATTTCTGGGTCTTTGTAGTAGCCTGGGCGGCTCGATTGGCGGAGGTGCCGTGATGATGGATGAGATGGAGAAAAAGTCCCCGCAGTGGCAAGCCAACTCCATTCCATCCAGTGTTGGATCCATTGTCCCTAATTTGATATACCGGGGCGGCTCCATGGTCCTCTTCAAGGAGAACGAAGGCTTCTCCCGGGTGACAATGAGGACGGTGCCAAACCGGCCTCCGGTTGGCCAAAACTGATGAAGGGCCTCTGTACTTCTAATGCCGTCGAACACGATCAACCAGGGTGATTCGAAGCTGACACTTCGTGGATTTGTAAACCATTTGTACATCTGTTCTCTGGATTTACCTGGAGGTATTGCTTTCGATGAGTCGGCGTCCTCCAGACTGAGTTGTGCAGCGACGCTCGAAATGTAATCGGAGATTTCGTTCAATGGGGCGTCCCTAATCCAGATAACGGCGCTGCAAATATCCTTAAGTCTGTAGGCGAAGTAGGTAACCAAGGTGGTCTTGCCAACCCCAGCATCTCCGTAGATAGAGTAAACCATCATGTTTTCGTCCTGGGCGGGTAGTGACGGGATGTCATTGGCCTCCGGTATTTGGATAAACCGGTCGTTTCTTTGATACGGGACGGAAAACACTTTGCGGGTCGCAACAGGTGTTGCCATGCTGTCAATGATAGAGGCGGATCCCGTATTCACCTGACTGGCTGCATCATCGTGGGTTCCTGGTATAATGTTTCCTTTCTCTTGTCGAAGGATGTGTTGCTTGAACTCAAGTTGCGCTTGAGTATATCGCCTCAGAGCCGGGCTTTCCCCGGAACCTCCCTGGCCCAAGAGGTCGTTGACAGCATTCACCAAGGTTTCTTGTGCCTCAAAAATCCCTTGTGTTGTTGTAGTTGCTGCCGGAAGACTGCAGGCCATTTCTTCCAAATATTCTTCTTGAAGAGCGCTTGGAACTTGACGAAATAGACTGAGTCCTTCACGTAAAGAGTGATGGGACTCCACTGTTCCGTCCTCTCCCGGAACTCTTCGTCGAATCTTGGAGAGACGTAGGCATCCCATCATGTGGATTGCAGGAGTAATCGAAGGCTGGCTAATGAGGTGTTCAAGAGCCGATCCGGCCTCTGCGTATCTTCCGCTTCCAATGAGAGAATCTACAAAATAGAGACTCAGATAGAACCAATCTTTCCGACTGATGAGCTCAGGGGTGTTCCTTGCAGCAAGGCATCGGGCCGCTATCGTGTTGGCAACATCCTCCTTTCGTAGCATGTTATAACAGTTGGCACTCTCAGCGGCGATAATCCCAATCTGGAATGACGCGAGGCCCCAGTAAGAGATAGCAGCTGGCATAGCATCGTACAAGACTCTGGAAGCTTCGTCGTGATATTGCATTCTGGAAAGAAGCAACCCCCGGAGTACATTGAGCTCCATGCTGACTGTCAGGGATGCTGGGAGTGAAATAGTCCGGAGCTGAGCCTGTGGGAGTAACTCGATAGCGACGAGGTACTCCATGGGGGATGGACTTGTCGTCGACTTGGGATTCCAGGAAGTGGCGGCGTTTGCAATGGCATCTGAAAGGGCCTGCGACTTTGGCCTCTTGGCCGTCTGACTGGATGAAAGTAGCCTAAGTGCCAGGCCAGTCCACGCGTTGGACCTCTCATTAAGATCGTCATAGGTGGCGTTCAAGGCAAATCTCCGAAAGGCTTCTAGCGAAGAAGAAGAAATAATGTCAATCATTTTAAGGAACACGTTGAGACAACGTTCCACCCCACGGCATTTGTCTCCGCGGTTTTGGGCATTCGGTGTGTCGATCGCGTTGAGCAACTTTTGAGGGAAGCTTGTCAGGTTCAAAGGACTCTCAGGCCCCAAGAAGGTGATTATCTGTAGTAGACAGTCAAAGAGATTAAGTGAGAATTGGATTGTTCTAATGCCTCGTTAGCTGCTATACATAGGTACATAACTGATAGATCAGAAACAGATGGTAAGCTCAAGCTTGGCTGCTTTGCCCGGTTGTTAGGATTCTAGGTCGTCGTCGGGTGCAATAGCCAAGCTGGTGTCCTATCTGCTCTTATGTCTAGGTGGTATGGAGAGCGCGTCTTACCTCTCTTCAGGCAAGAGCCAATCTTGAATATCCTCTTCAGAAACGGATGCCAGCAAAGGTAGCAGAAATGCCTTTGCCAAGGGGATCAAGCAAACAGCGACCTCTTCGCCAAGAACTTCTGTGTTTCGGCAGGGAAATGCGTGGTTGAAAATGTGGATGCATTGCGAGACATATACTTGCTGGTTTTGCTCGCTCTCATCCTCGTCTGGTTCGAGACTGTCGGTTGGTTGTATCTCGAAATACCAGACGCCGCAGTCGTTGACAAGACGTAAGCCATCGTGGTCCGGGGCGTCGTCGTGGTTGAAAGGCCATAAGTCTGCCTCGCGGAGGTCAAGCAGCCATTGCGGCACCCCCCCTTCGTGGGGCTGTATCTTCTCGATTTCCCCAGCCGCAGACCATGACGATTTCGGCTGGCAGGCTCGGTTGATCAAGTCGAAGGGGACTCTCTGACATTGGAAGCATAGAAGCAGTTGGAACAGCGGATCTATGCCTCTTCGTTCCTCACTTTCATCCATGGAGACGATTGAGAACTTGGAAATGAAGTAAGATGAACAAGGCAAAGTTGGTGACAAAATACATGGGTCTCCCTCCCCCGCTGCTCAGCCGCAGAGAGGACTCGTGTTGTCAATAGGCGTCCGGATGCTAAGGAAAGTTGAAGATACTAGCAAACTTGGGACCTCTCTACATGGCATAGTTACCTGGGAAAATGATATAACATGAAAAGAAATACTCTAAACTTACTATAAAATCATCTAGACCTAGATAAGGTATTATTGTTTCTTTAGGCTATCTTTTAGATAACATTAGTATAACGTGAGGAAATTCCTTGCTAAATTAATGCTTGTCCTCTGAGTACCTTCGTCTTAGGACGTTTTAACAAGGCATACCGAGCAGGCTGTGAAAATGGCGAACCACGGCGCTTAACGGGGAGGCAGATGTAAATTGTCGGGGCGG